>PVIJ01002088.1:0-60943 GCA_004024925.1 Scalopus aquaticus
GGCACAAAATGGAATAGAAAAGAACACAAGGGACCATGGAGATGGATCACGGGTGAATTGGTGGTGGGCTATCCTAGGGGAATGCAAAATGTAAAAGACATAAATAACAATAAAAATATATATTAAAAAAAAATTAAATAGAAGGGTGTCTACAAAAATATGAACTGGGAGATATATAGAACTTGAAAACTAAGACAAACTGGCAGTAGCAACTCCTAAATAGTAATAATCACTTTAAATGTAAATGGACTGAAATGAAAAGGCACAGAGTGGATTGCTGAAATAAAAAGCAAAAGCCAGCTTTCTGTTGTCTCCAGGAGCCTGATCTGAGGACCAAGATAAATACAGTTCAAAGTAAGTGGTTGGAAAACAATCTTATACACAAATGAAACACAACAAAAAGGAGGAACAACCATACCTGTATCAGATAAGATAGATTTCCAGCTAAAAATGGTAATAAGAGAAAGATATAGATATTATATAATCATTAAGAGAGCAATGTATCAGGAAGATAAAATGCTCATCAATGTGTATTCACCAAACAAATGTGCATCAAAATATATGGTACATATTATCAAATTGAAAACAGACATTGGAAGAAACACAATACTAGTAAGAGAGTTCAACACCCCATTTTCAACAAAGGATCAATCAGCCAGACAGAAAATCAAAAGAAAATAATAGGCTTAAATAAGGATTTAAGCCATAAGAGAATCATAAAAATCTATAGGATATTGCAACCCAAACCACCCAAGTACACATTATCCTCTAGTACACACAAAACATTTTTCAGGATATGTCATATGTTGGGCCATAAAATAGAAGTCAAATTCATGAACATCAAAACCATATCAAGTATGTTTTCTGATTAAACTAGAAATCAATCACAAAAAGAACATCAAAACCCCTCTAATATATGGAGATTGAAAAATATACTAATAAATTATCATTGCATTATGAGGAAAATCAAAATAGAAATAAATAAATGCAGACAAGTGGAAATGAAGACAAAACCAATCAGAAACTATGGGATACATCAAAGGCAGTACTAAGAGGTCAGTATATAGCAATAAAGGCCCACATCAAGAAACAAGAGACTAATAGATAACATTTAACGTTGGAACTAGTAAAAGAAGAACAAACAAAACCGAAAATGGGGAAGGCAAAAATAAAACTTAGAACAGAATTAAATATAAGTCAAGAGGACAATCCAAAATCTGGCTCTTTGAAAAAGAACAATAACATAGACAAACCTCTAGCTAGACTCACTAAGAAAAGAAGGGAAAAAAACAGTAGTAGATAGAATCAGAATTAAGAGAAGTTCCTAAGAGAAGATTCTGAGATTCCTTTGAACATCGGTATGCCTACAAATTTAATAACCAAGAAGAAATTAACAAATTATTAGAAATCTCCAACCTTCTGAGATTGAATCAGGAAGAAATAGAAAACCTGAGCAGACCAATTATAAGAAAGGGAATTAAAACAGTAATCAAAAGTCTCCACACTCCTCCAGACAGTCACAAATCCAGGGAATTTCACAATTCTACCAAAATTTAAATATGAACAAGTACTGATCCTCAAAATCTTCCAAAAACTGAGAAAGAGGGATTCTTCCAAACACATTTGATGATGCTAATATCACTCTGGTACTAAAGCCTGACAAATACATCAACCCCCCCCCCAAAAAAAAAAAAAAAGAAAGAAAGCAAAATTACAATTTTTTCTGATAAACATAGCTATGAAAACTTTCAATGAAATGTTAGCAAACTGAATTATGAATGTCCACATGAGGATTTACTTCCAATAGTGAAAATGACCATCAATATAGCAAATGGATCACACACCATAGCTAGGTGGAATTTATTGCAGGACACCAGCATGGTTCAACATCTGAAAATCAAACAACGTAATTCACAATATCAACAAAAGAAAAGATTAAAATCATATGATTATATCAATAAATGCAGAGAAAGCACTTAATAAGAATCAGCATCCATTTATGGAGGAACGAGGAAATACTACTCAATAAAATAAAGGCCAGAGTCAACATCATACTCAGTGATGAAAGACTCAAAGCTCATCACTGAGTAGGATGTCCGTGTTCACCACTACTATTCAACATGATATTGGGAGTCCTAGATATAGCAGTCAGGCAAAAGAAAATTATAAAATAAATTCAACATGAGAAAGAAGTAAACTTATCACTATTTGAAGAAGACATGATAAAATACATAGACAATCCAAAAAATCCCACTAAAAACTATTAAAGACAATAAATCAGTATAGTAAACTGGCAGGTTTCATAGTCAATTGTGCAAAAATAAGGTGCATTCCTATAGAGAACAATGAGATAGAAAATGAAAATAAAAAAAAAAAACAAGGAAAAAACCTCATTTATAATCACATCAAAAAGAATTATATACCTAGGAATAAACTTAACAAATACAGTACAATGAAGAATATATGATATGTTTTAGAGAAATAGAAGATACAAGTAATGTAAAGTATCTCCTGCTCATGGATTAGAAGATTTAACATTGTTAAAATGAACATTGTACTCAAAGCAATATACAGGTATAATGCAATCTTAGTCAGTGGTATCCTTCAAAGAAATAGAACAACATTACTGAAATTCATATGGAACCACAAAAGATCTTGACTAGCCAAAGCAAACCTAACAATAAATAATATTGGTATACCATTTCCAGACTTCAGACTATAACACAAAGCTTAGGAATTAAAATAGAGTGTTACTAGAATACAATTAGACGCACAGAAAAATGGATAGAACTGAGAGCCCATATATGAACTCACATTCACATGGATAGCAAGCCTGTGACAAAGAAGTCAAGAGTGTACGTTGGAAAAAGGAAATTCTCTTCAACAAATGGTTTGGGAAAGCTACATGCAAAAGAATGAAACTAAGCTACTACCTAACTTGATATTCAAAAATTAAATCAGCATGGATTAAAGACTTGAATATAGGACCTGAGACCATAAAATACATAGAAAAAAAAATAAGCAAACCACTTTAGGACTTTGACCTCAGTAATGTCTTTGTGGATTCATACCCAAAGGCAAGAGAAACAAGAGAATATAAACATATGAATCTAAAAAACATGAATCTAAAAAACTTCTGCACAGTGAAATAAAGTATCATTAAAGCAAAGAGAAATGGGAAAATAAATTTGTACATCATACATCCAAAAAGGTGCTGATACTCAAGATATACAAAAAATATATACCACTCAAAAAAACAAGAAAAAAAAGTAATTAAAAACTGTCAGAAGAGCTAAATAGACATTTTTCCAGAGAAGACATACAGATGGCCAACAGGCATGTGAAAATATGCCCACCATTGTTTATTATTAGGGAAATCAAATTATTATTATGCAAATCAAAACCACAATAAGAATAGTCGGTGTCAAAAAGCCAAGAAATAACAAATGCCAGTGAAGATATGGAGATAAAGAAAATCTCATACACTATTGGTGGGAAGGTAGACTTGTCTAGGCCTTGTGGGAAACAGTATGGAGGTTTTTTGAAAATAATAAAATAGATATGCCATATGATCTAGCAATTACACTTCTAGGTATTTATCCAAAGAATACAAAAACACTAATTCAAAGGGATATTCCCTCCTGTTTATTGTCTCACCATTTACAACCACAAAGTTATGGAAACAACTTAAGTGAACAAGGACAAATGAGGGCATTAAGAATATGTGGTATATACACACAGTCTAATACTACTCAACTACTAAAACAAAAGTTCAAATCTTACCACTTTAGAAAATAACAATGGAACAAGAGGGGATTATACTAAGCAAAGTAAGTCAGAAGAAAAAGAAAATGCTGGATTGTTTCAATTAGTTGTGGAATAGAGAAAAATAAACAATGGGTCAGACAGAAACAAACCATAACAGAGTCTAGATGTCTGACTGTGGAAATGAGGCAAGAAGGGGTGAGGGTGAAAGCAGAGTGTGACAGGGGCCAAGTGGACTATATTCCCAGTGTGGGACTCTAGTCTCTGGTTCCAGAGGGAGCAAAGCAGACTTCAATCTCAAAGAATTGTGTATGTCTGTTCTACTTTGTCTGTTTGCTGACTAAAAGATCAATGTAAGGCACTTTACTTATTTTAACTAATTCAATCAGGGGAGATAGGGACAGAGATTCCAATGAGGTTAAGGGGGATTGAAGAGTTGAGAACAGGATGTGGAGAAGACACAATGAACTATAGTGAACTTCTGTTCCCTTGATAGTGGGTGTGGTGTGGTAATGTACGATGTGTGATCCTGTACCACTGAATCATGTATATTGTAGTAGACCAATGTTGACTAAATTAAAACAAATAAATAAAGAATAAATAATGAATTATTAAATGAAATGTCATAAGAATCAAACAATTCTGAAAAATACTAATCATGATAAAAGTAATCTAATGATTGGAAAACGGGTGAAGGCAATCAAAAATGATTGTGTTTATATATTTTTGAATGCTGAATAGTATTCCATTGTGTATATGTACCACATCTTCTTAATCCAATCATCTATTTTTGGGCATCTGGGTTGTTTCCATATCTTAGCTATTCTGATCAATGCTGCAATAAACATACGGATGTATGTATCTTTTTGGATTAATGTTTTTGTGTCCTTTGGGTAGATTCCCAGAAGTGGTATTATTGGGTCATATGGAAGCTCCATTTTTAGCAATTTGAGGAACCACCATACAGCTTTCCATAGTGGTTGGAACAGTTTGCATTCCCACCAGCAGTGTAGGAGCGTTCCTTTTTCTCCACACCCTCGACAACATTTGTTGTTCCCTGCTTTTTTAATATGTGCCATTCTTGCTGGTGTAAGGTGGTATCTCATTGTGGTTTGATTATGAGGGATGTTGAACATTTTTTCATGTGACTGTTCTCCATTTGCACTTCTTTGGAGAAGTGTCTTTTAAGTTCTTCTGCCCATTTTTTGACTGGATTTTTGCTTTGTTTTTGCTGAGTCGTGTGAATTCTTTGTAGATCTTTGTGATCAGTCCCTTGTCTATTGTATGGAGTGAAAACAATTTTTCCCAGTCAGTAGGCTGTTTCTTTGTTTTGGTTAATGTCTCTTTTGCTGTACAGAAGCTTTTTAGTTTTATGTAATCCCAGCTGTTTATCTTTTCCTTCACTGTCTTTGCTTTGGGGGATGCGTCTTTAAAAATGTTACTAAGATGTATGTCATGTATTGTTTTGCCTACATTTTCTTCTATAAATTTTATGGTTTCAGGTCTTATGTCCAAGTCTCTTATCCATTTTGAATTGGTTTTCTATTGGAATAAGATCATGTGGCCCATATACACAATGGAATACTATTCAGCATTCAAAAAAGATAAACACATGCAATTCGCAGCAAGATGGATGGAGCTAGAAGGGATCATGCTCAGCGAAATAAGCCAGAAAGAAAGAGAAAAATATCGAATGGTTTCACTTATAACAGGAATATAAGAGAATTAAATAAGAAAGAGACATTCAGCAAGGGAGGGGGAGGGAAAGGGCTCAAAATGGGGAGAAAAGAGCACAAGGGACTATGATGATGGTTCACAGGTGAATCGGTGGTGGGTAATCTATGGAGAATACACAATAATGTAAAAGATATGAATAATAATAAAAAATGTTATATATAAAAAAAGATTGTGCATACTTCCAATTATCAAGATATATTCTGGGCATGTAATATACAGAATTATGATTATAGTTAACATTACAGTAGTGTACATCTGAAAATTGTTAAGAAAGTAGATTTTTAAAGTGTTTATCCTACAAACACACACAAAAAATAATGTACTTGTGCGTGTTGATGGATGGTAACTAATAGTATTTTGGTAATCATTTTGCTAAGTATATGTGAAATCATTATGTTGTACACTTAAAGCCAATACAGTGTTTTATGCTAATTATATCTTAATTAACAAATAAAATACTATTTTTTAAAAAAATTACCCATTAAACAAGATTAGAGATGGGCCTCCCTCGTGGCGCAGGGGTTAAGTCTCAACACTATCAAGCTGTCACCAGCCACTGCAGCATGAGTTCAATCTCTGGCCAGCGAGCTTCCCACATGGCGTAGCAGACCTCTCCTGTCTCTCCCGCTGCTCCCCTCAGCAATATATTTCAGTAGATCTCCCTGTTCTGCTCCCCACTCTGTTTCTGTTGAATCCTCTCACCCCCTGCACCACTGGTCTACAGCCCTGTTCTTGTATGCATAAATAAATAAAAATAAATATTTAATAAATGAGATTATAGGTAGCATACAATAATCTGCACTAGATTTATTAAACATAGTGGTATGTAAGAACATAAAATGATTTGATAAAATTATTCTAGCATATCACTAAATAGAGAAAAGCAAGTCTCAAATATAGTGACAGAATAGTTTTGGCATCTTTATTTGCATTTTCTCCATACCCATCCCCTGCATTTTGGCAGTCTTGAAAACAACAGTTTATATTTCCACTATGGTACTCTGATCCTTGGTTCTAGAGGAAGCAAAACAGACATTATTCTTTAAGAATTGTGTTTGTCTTTCCCGCTATGTCTGTGTACTTTCTGAAAGATCAATATAAGATAACTTGACTTGTTTCACCTAACTCAGAACACAATCAAGAGAAGATAGGAGCAGAGTCCCTCAGAAAATATGTAATTCAAGTGAACAACTTATAGCTTCCTGTTGCAAATGATTATAATTGGATTAAACGATTGATAGAAATCTGGGAGTTACCAACATTTAATGCCAAAAATGTTTAGTTTTCAGCATAAAATTATGAAACATGCAAAGAAACTAGATAATATGAACTGTTTGCAGAAAATGTTGCTGAGAAAACACAATGGACTTACCAGGCAAAGACTTTTAATTACCTGTCTTGAAATATCCTCAAAGAACTAAAGAAATCATGGGAAAGGAGCTAAAGGAAATGTGAATGATGTTTTAACAAATAGAGAAAATCAATAAAGATATGGAAATTATAAAAGGTAACCAAACAAATTTTGAAGAGTAGAATAATTGAAATAAAAAACCCATTAAAGGATTTTAGTGGCAGTTTTGAGAAGGCCCAAGAAAGATCAATGAACTGGTAAATAGGTCAATTGAAATTATCTTGTCCAAAAGCACAAAGAAAAGAAATGGAGAAAAATTTACAGAGCCTAAGAGGATTCTAGATCATCATCAATCCTACTAACATATTTTGAGTCCCAAGACCAGATGGCTTCACAGCAAGTTCTACCAAACCTTCAAACTTTTTACCAAACCTTCTCAAACTCTTCTAAGACAGAAGAGGAAATACTTCCAATATATTTTAATGAAACATTACCCACGTGGAAAAGCAAACAAGGACATCACGCAAGATAAGAAAACTAAATACTAATATACCTGATGAACAGAAGTGCAAAAATCCTCGACCAAATTTTAGCAAGCTAAATTAAATATTTATGGGCCTCCCCGGTGGCGCAGCGGTTGGGCGCTGCACTGTGGAGCTGTCGGCAGCAGCAATGCGAGTTCGACGCCCGGCCAGGGAGAACCCCACATGGCGCGGCAGACCTCTCCTGCCTAGCCCGCTGCTCCCCTCAGCAGTGTATTTCTGATCTGCCTGTTCTGCTACCCGTTCTGTCTCTGGTGAACCCTCTCACCACCCCACGCCTCTGGCCTGTACCCCAGCTTGTATGTATAAATAAAAAATAAATCTTAAAAAAAAAAAATAAATAAATAAATTAAATATTTATTATCACTAAGTGGGATTTATTCGATTGGTGCTAGGATGATGTAAAATGCACAAATCAGTAATGTAATACATTATATCAACAAAAGGAAGGATAAAAATCCTATGATCATATCAGTAGACAAAATATTTGAAAAGATTCAACATCAATTTATGATAAAATAGGGATAGAAGGAGCATACCTCAACATAACAAAGTTCAAATGTGACAAGCCCACAGCTAACATCATACTCAGTGGAAAAAACATGCAAGTGTTTTCTCTAAGGTGAGGTACAAGAGAGATTTCCACTCTTGCCACTATTATTCAACAGTATAGAGCAATTAGGCAAGAAAAAGAAATTTGAAAAGAAAAAGTAAAATTACCATTTTTTTGCAGATGAAATGACAATAGACATCAAGGACCCTAAAGACTCCACTGAAAAACATTTAGAAATAATAGAATACTACAATAAAGTGACAGACTACAAAACTAATATACAAAAATTGGCTGCATTTCTACACACAAGCAGCAATCTAGAAGAGATAGAAATTAAGAAAGCAATCTCATTTACAATTAAATCAAAAGAATTAAGTGCTGGTCCTCCCTGGTGGCACAACGGGTTAAGCGCAGCACTATCAAGCTAGCCAGAGTCACTGCAGCATGAGTTCGATAACTGGCCAGGGAGGTTCCCACATGGCACAGCAGATCTCCTGCATTGCCCGCTGCTCCCCTCAGCAGTGTACTTCAGTGGATCCTCCTGTTCTGCTCCCCACTCTGTCTCTGGTGAATCCTCTTACCAGTCCGCACCTCTGGTCTACACCCCAGTTTGTATGCATAAATAAATAAATATTTTTAAAAAAGAAAGAATTAAGTGCCAAGAGATAAAACTAACAAAGAAGATAAAAGGCCTGTACAATAATAACGATAAGGCATTGTTAAAAGAAACAAAGGTCTGAATCTGTCCCTTGAGTCATATACAGTGATCTAAACCAATGTTGCCTCAATAAAAAGTAACACAATGGGGGAAAAAACAAAAAGAAATAGAAGGGGACACAAAGAAATGGAAAGATATCTCTTGCTCATGGATTAGGAGACTTAATGTTGTTAAATGGTTAATTTATGATACTAGTATACAGATTTAATGCAATTATTATCAAAATTCCTATGGCTTTCTTCAGGAAATAGAACAATACTGCTGAAATTCTTGTAGAACCACAAAACCCTAAATAGCCCAAAACAATCTTGAAGAGAAAAGTAATGGAGGTATTACACTCCCTGACATCAAACTATATAATAATGCTATAAACAGTATGGTTTTGAGATCAAAAATAGACACACAGATCAATAGAGTAGAATTAAGAGCCCAAAAGAAAACTCACACTTCTTTGGCCAGTTAACTTACAATAAAAGAGCCAAGAGCACGCAGTCGAGAAAGGAAAATACATAGAAGAAAATATAGAAAACACCCTCCATGACATTGTCCTCAGTGGTGATTTGAGGGACTCTACTCCAACTCCAATGGAAAGGAAAACAGGAGTGAAAATAAACAACTGGGAATACATGTACCAAAAAGTTTCTGCATGGCAAAACAAACTATCGTTAAAATGAAAAGACACTGGGGCCTCAATGGTGACACAGGGGGTTAAGTCTCATTGCTATCAAGCTATCACCAGCATTGCAGCATGTTCTAGATCCCCAGCCAGGGAGCTTCCCACATGGCGCAGCAGACCTCTTCTGTGTCGCCTGCTGCTCCCCTCAGCAGTGTATTTCAGTAGATCTGTCTGTTCTGCTCTTCACTCTGTCTCTGGTGAATTCTCTCACACCCGCATCTCTGCCCTACACCCCAGTTCTTCTATGCATAAATAAACAGAAGATAAATCCTTAAAAAAAAATAAAATGAAAAGACACCCTAATGCATGGGAGAAAGTATTTGCACATCATCTAGCATGGGGTTAATATCCAAGATTTATAAAGAACCCATATAACTCCACAACAACAAAAATTCTAATCAAAACAGAGATGATCTGAATAAATTCTTCCAAAAGGGGACATATATATGACCAACAATCAATGAAAAAAATGCCCATCATCACTTCTCATCAGGGAAATGCAAATCAAACCACAATGAGATATCACCTTACACCTGTAGAGTCATCAAGATGATGAGGAACAGGGTTAGCGAGGAAGTAGAGAAAAAGTGAATCTTGTATACCATTGATGGGAATATATTCTAGTTCGTACTCTGAAAATCAATATGGGTTTTTCTCAAAATATTAAAGTGTATTTACATACAATCCGCCAATTCCACTCTTAACATCCCTCTGAAAAATATAAAAACACTAATTCAAAGGGGTGTGTGCATTTCTGTGTTCATTGTAGCACTCTTCACAATAGCCACAATATAGAAAGCACCTAAGGTCCTAATAAATAGATGACTGGATTAAGAAGATGTGGTATGATATGTATACACAATGGAATATTACTTAGCTTTTAATAAATATGAAATCTTGATATTTGTTACAAAATAGATGGAACTGGAAAAGATTATGAAACTTGCACTTGAAATATACTCATGACAGCACTTTTTATAGTGGTCAAAATAAGGAAACAATCTAAATGCTCCAGAAGATACAAATGGATCAAGATGATATGATATATGTGGGTGTATGGGTATGTGTATATACACATATATACATACACACACTGGAATATTACTGAGCTATCAAAAATATTGTCATTTGCAGTAACCTGAATGGAACTGAGGTTATGCTAAACAAAATAAGCCAGAGGAGAAAGACAAGTATAAGATTATTCCACTGATATATAAAATATATTTAAAGAAAGAAAAAAACAAAGAAACAAAACAAACTCTTGGAATTTGAATAAAGTTAAAGGAGGGAGATGGTGTGGAGCAAACAAAAGGTGGCGAGGTGCCATGAATTGTGGAGCAGGATTTTTGGCATTTAGTGGTGGGCATGGTGTGGTAATATACATTTGAAGAGGTATGAACTTGTAATATACTTTTGTAAGCCAATATTATCACAATAAAAACAAAAGCAAAAGTAAAAATCCTCCCAATGAGAAAAAACGCAGAACTAGTTGGTTTCATTGCTGAATTATACCAAATATTTAAAGAAACATTAATACCAATGCTTCTTTAACTGTTCAAAAAAAAAAAAAAAGGAGAGAAGGGAACACTTCCCAACTTAACTCTATGAGGCTAGTATTACCCCGATAAGAAACCCAAAGACAACAGAAGGGGTAAAAAACTAAAACAAAAACAAAACAAACAAGCATAAAAAAAAACCAGCTATCATTTGTGAATATAGACACAGAAGTCCTCAAAAAACGAACAACAACAAAAAACCTAGCAAATTGAATCCAAGATCACACTAAAATATTCTACACTGTGATCAAGTGGCATTTATCCTAGCACAAAGATGGTTCAACATAAGAAAATCAATGTAATAAAACTTATGAGTAGAACAAAAAGGGGAAAAACACATGATCATCTCAATTTCTCTATTGACACAGAAATAGCATTTGCAAAAAATCACCACACTTTCATGATTAAAACAAACAAACAAACACTCAAAACTAAGAAACAGGAAAGCACTATCTCAATATGATAAAGACAATGTATGGAAAACCTAATTCTAGCATCATATTCAGTGATAAAGGTCTGAGAGCTTTTCCTATGTTCGGATGTCTGCTCTTACTGAGTTATGGGCTGAATTGTGTTCCACCACATGTTCAATTGTTGATGCCCTGACCTTCAAAATCTCAGAATGTATATAGAGATAAAGCTTTTAATAATTGATCAAGTTGGGCCTGCCTAGTGGTGCAGCAGTTAAGCGCTGTGCTGTGGAGCTGTCAGCAGGGGTGATGCGAGTTCGACACCTGACCAGGGAGATTCCCACATGGCGCAGCAGACCTCTCCTGCCTCGCCTGCTGCTCCCCTCATCAGCGTATTTCCATCGGTCTGCCTGTTCTGCTCCCCACTATATCTCTGGTGAACCTTCTCACCAACCCATGCCTCTGGCTTGTACCGCAGCTTGTATGCAAAAATAAATAAATCTTAAAAAAATAAATTATATAAAAAAATTTATCAAGTTAAAGTAATGCCATTAGAGTTGATCCTATTCTAATCAGTCTAGTTATATAAAAGAGAGAACTTGGACATACAAAGAGATAGCAGAGATCCTTGAACACAAAGAAGAAAGCATGTGGGGATGCTGGAGAAAGTGACGATAAGCCCAGGAGAAAGGCCGAAGAAGGAATGACCTGCAAACACAGTGGTATTTGCCTTTTAACCTCCATAACTGTGAGAAAAAAGACTTCTGTGGTCTAAAGTGTCCAGTCTGTGGTATTTTGTTAAGGAGGCACTATCAAACTAATGCATCTGCTTTAATCATTGCACTTCTACTCAACATTAACACCAAATACTTAGTTAGAGAAATATGTAGAGAAAAACAAGACACTAAATGGAAAGGAGAAAGTAAATCTACCCTTATTTGCAAACGGCATGTCCATATATAGAGAAAATTCTAAAAAAAAATCATAAAAATACTACTAGAACTAATTAATTCAACAAAGTTGCAGGGTACAAGATCAACACACAAAAATCAGTTCTATTTCTGTACACAGGCAATTATGTCTCTGTAAAGAAAATTAGGAAGACCATTATATTGATAATATCACCCAAATTAATAACACTGTTCAATAGTGAGATCATAACTGACTTAAAACAGCCCTAATCTGTAGTACTTTGGTGTGCTGAACATGAATATAACCCTCAATTTTTTTATTAGATGTCATTTTGAAGATATTTCATGTAATTCATTTTATATGTTTCACTGTGCAAATTTATCCAATAGGACTGCAACTACATCCTAAATCAGCCTAGAATGATGTAATATTGCATCACATTGCATAATGCCATCATGCACACATCATCCAGAGTTCACTGCATCATTTTCTGATGCAATGCAATCCTACTGCCAGGCGGCTGCTGAAGGAAGCTGACGTCAGCAGTGCACTATAGAAAGCCCTGTCGGAAAGGTTGAGCATTCAAAACATTTCCGACTTTGTGTGAGACAGTTTAAGCTGCTGTTCCATGGAACTGTTACTATTTTATCCATTTGAGCACAATACAGAACAGTCATGCCTTGAGAGTGTGTTAATAGCGTGGACAATTTCTGCTCTATTTGTGGGGAAGTGACATTTGCCAACCAGAAGGAAAGTATCACTTCTCAAGTGAAGAAGGCTTATCATCTTGACTTTGGATGCAAGGTTGGTGACCAAGACAAGCCTTGGGCCCAGCATATATGCTGTGCTACATGTACAACACAGCTTTCACAGTGGTTCAATGGCAAAAGACCATCTATGCCATATGCAGTCCCCATGGTGTGGAGACAGCCAAGCAACCCCATAAAAGACTGTTACTTCTGCTTGGTTCCTCCTCTTTCTGCCGGAATAACAAAGCAAAAGAAGTCGAGAATAGTCTACCTAAACATTCCGTCTGCATTGAGATGACTAGTTCAACAACTTGCTGCAGGGTGATGCGAAACAAGCCTGGAATGCTTTTCGCCTAGTGTCTACAAACTTTCTTGGGAATGTTAGGGCAGAAAACTACAAGGAACTAGTAGAAGACATGCTGATGCAGTATCAGAAACTTGGCTGCAATATGTCTCTAAAGGTCCATTTACTTTGTTCCCATCTGGATTTTTTTCCCTGAAAACTGTGGTATGGTCAGTGATGAACATGGCAAACATTTTCATCAAGATATCGCATCAATGTAACAAAGATACCAGGGAAAATGGTCCACTACAATGCTGGCTGATGACTGCTGGACACTCCCTAGAGATGTTCCTGAACAGCTGTACAAGAGACAAGCGAAGAAATCTAAGAAGTAGTCTATGACTTAATTTTTTACAGGTATTAGCTGTAGGTCTATTACTATTGGCATGCATTTCGTGATGTAAACATCCATTTATTGCAGATTACAAAAAAACTAGAGCCAAAATTAGAATGTGACAGTCATATTCTTGTTGAGCACATACAAATTGATAGGAAATGATTAATTTTATTTCAGTGATATGACTTTTGTAAACATTTGTTGACCAGTGTAATATACCTTGTAATAAATTTAACCATGAAGTGAAAGACTTGCACACTAAAAATACTTAAAATGCTAAATAAAAAAAAGACATCCTAAGGAAGTGAAATGACAACCTGTGTTTGTGGATTGGGAGACAATATTGTTGCTCCCCAAAATCTCCAGATGCAGTTTAATCCCTTTGAATATTCTGAAGGCCTATTTTATAGAAATAAAAAATCTAATCCTAAATTCACATCTAACTTCAATGGATCTTAAGTAAACAAAACAGTATTGAAAAAGGATAAAATATGCAGGATTCACAATTCATGACATTAATATATACTACAAAGCTATAGTAATGAAAAAAGTGTGGTATTTCCTAAGTAGAATATAGACCAATAAAAGAGAATTGAGTGTCTTCTCCAAAGAAGATATGCAGATGGCCAACAAACACATGAAAAGACACACAACACTGTTAGTCATTAGGGAAATGCAGATCAGAACCACCAGACATCATTTGACACCATTAACATAACTATTAAAATAATAAGTAATAATTAGGGCCTCTTTGGTGGCACAGTGTTGAGTTTCAGTGCTGTCAAGTTATCACCAGCCACTGCAGCATGAGTTTTATCCCTGGCCAGGGAGTTGACCTACACGGTGCAGCAGACCTCTCCTGTATCACCTGCTTCTCTCTCAGCAGTTTATTTCAGTTGATTTGCCTGTTCTGCTCCCCACTCTGTCTCTGGTGAATCCTGTCAACCCCCAACTCTCGTCTGCACCCCAATTCTTCTATGCAAAAATAAATAAATAAAAATTTTAACAATAATAATAATAAACAAATAATTATTACAAACTAGAAAATAACAAGTGCTGACCAAGATATAAAGAAATTAGAGTTCTTGAATGTGGCTGATAGGAAAATAAAGTGATGCACCTGCTGTGGAAAATAGTTTGGCTGCTTCTCAAAAGACTAAATATATAATTAACATATGGCCCAGCAATTGCACTGCCTAGTATATATACATAAACCAATTGAATAAAAATGTTCTAAAAATTGATATCCACATAAGCTCCTACCAGCACTATTCACATTACCCCAAAGGTTTATACTTTAAATATCCATCAACAGATGTATAGATGAACAAATGTTCATATACGCAATGGGATAATATTCATCCAGAAAAGAATTAAGGACTAACATGTACTACATTATGAATGAGCCTTGAGTGAAAAGCTAAGTGAAAAGAAATCAGACCCAAAAGGCCACATATTGTATGATAACATTTATATTAAAGATCAATAGAGACAGAAAGCTGATTTGTGGTTGCCAGGGGTAAGGAAGAGAGGAATAGACAGTAAGTGCTTAATGGGTGCTTTTGAAGTGATGAGGATGTTTTGGAAGTAGAGGTAATGGCTGTGCAGTATTGTGAATATACTAAATGTCACCGAAGTGGTCACTTTAACAATTAATTTTATATTATGTGAATTTTACCTCAAAATATTAACTTTATTGGGCTGCCTTGGTGGCACAAGGGGTTAAGTCTTTAGCCTATGGAGCTATCTGCAACCACCGCGAGTTCGATCCCCAGCCAGGGAGATTCCCACATAGCGCAGCAGACCTCTCTGCCTCATCCGCTGCTCCCCTCAGTCATTCTGCCTGTGCTGCTCCCCCATCTGTCTCTGGTGAATGCTCTTACCCCCCACACTTCTGGCCTGCACACCAGCTCTTGTATGAATAAATAAATAATAAATAAATCTTAAAAATATATAACTTTATCTATGAATCTATATATCTGCCATCTATCTGTCATCTATCTATCTACCTATTTATCAGTCATATGAGAGGTCCCTTAGTGGTCTGAAATTACTACTATAAGGTAATACTTGACAAATAAAACCTAATTGCTTATATGACACTGTACTTTGACTTTGATAAGAGTCTAGCTCTGTGTAGCAATCCTCAGTTGTCCTCAATGAACGCATAATAACTGCAGCAGGCTTGAGAACAAATCAAAGACTAATTTACTTACCTTCTGCCTCCATTTATTTTGAACTTTTCATGATTTTTGTAGAAATTCAGTTTTATTTAAGCTATGTTTTTATTTAAGAAACTGACTACATGCCAAAACAATTTTATGTCAAAAGTTAGGCAAATATAAAGAATGAAATATATATTTTGCTTTATGTTTATAACATTTTGAATCTTCCAGCATCCTTTTTATGGCACTTACACATTTTGCCTGAGAGCAATCTATGGGCTCCTCTGCCCAGGGTCCTTGCCAGCTGTATTCACCCAAGCTGTCAAGTCAATATTGAAAACAAAATACCCTGGTTCACAGTAAGGCGAAAGCCAGTGTAGTAGAACCACAGACGTAATTACTGCTGGATGGATTGGGCGTGGTTACGAGGATGATTGAAGAAGAGTTAGCTATCAGCCGTGTGGTTTCTTATGCTATAGTTTGGCCTTGCAGATAAATATTGCGCAAGTTTTAATGGAAACCTCTGGGCTGTTGAGAAATCACTCTCTCCCATATGGGTTTGTTGAGTAAGAACTTGAGAGATATTCAATTTATGTTATATCAATATTTTAAGTGAACCCCTTTTACTCTCCTGACATCAGATCAGTAATCAAATCATTTAGACAATATTGTGTAATTTTCTTACCACTGAAATAGGATTTTTTGTTGAAATGAGATATTGTAATTTCTGGTTAGGGCTTAAAGATCTCTCATTATATAAATATAAATATTAAAAATTTAAGTATATAGTTACATAAGTATGTCATGTTTATCTTATAAATATTTGCCACCTAAGTAAAATATCTTTACATTAAAAATGTTAAGGTTTCAAAGATCTCGGTGCTTATCAACTCCCCAAAATCTGGGTGAAGAAGGCGGAAGCAATTTGCTATGCAATTCACAGGAAATCTTTATTATAGGTTAGTCAAAGTATTTAATTAGAGTAAATAAATATGTCCATTCCTGTACCTATTGGGAAATTCATGACATCAGCCACTACTCTGTGGCTTAAACTTACAGATTTGTTAATCTTAAACCATACTTGCTTTTGTGCAATGAACCCTAGTTTATTTTGATGTATTATATTTTACTATGCTATTTAACTTGGTTAGAAAATATATTTTTTAATAACTTGTGTCTCTGCTTATATGTAAAATGTACTTTAAATTTCCATTTCTTTTTTATCCTTATTTAATTTTGAAACGAAAGTTACTCTAACTTTGTTTTAGGCAACTTTCCTCTTTTTTATTACTTTCTGGAACTACTTTTATAAAATAGTGATTATCTGTTCCTTCAAAGTTAATAGAAGTCCCTTGTAAAATTTTCCAGGCCAAGGGCTTTCTGTGGTTCCATTTTTGGTAACATATCATATGATAAATAGAAAAGCATCTTTATTTTGCAATGAACTTTCAATCATTGATAATGGTGCAATTCTACAAAGCGAATGAGAAATTTTTAGCTTTAGACTGATAAAGAGAGTAATTGTTACACTTTGTACTTTTCATCAGTCTGTACAACTGATTATATAGAAACAGGATCTAATTGGAACTGTGCTGAGGTCAGAATGAGTATGTTTCAGCGTGCATTCCCTCAGTATCTGTGCTTTTTATCCCCTAGGACATACGGGACGTTTATTAAAGTCTCTGTGCTTCACCAGTCTCTCCTTCCTGTTGCTCCACATTATTTTTCACATCACCTTGGCTAGTCTTGAAGCCCAGCACCGTATTGCACCTGGTTACAACTGTGAGTATTATTTAGTTTTTCATATTATGTCTAAATAAGAAAACTATGCGGAAAATGCTCATTGAAATCTATGCAATAATTACATTATAATTTTTGGCCATTTGGCGAGTCAATATACTATAAGTACATGAAAAGAAACTTTGATGTGGAGAATTAAGTAATGCAAGCAACTTATTTAATGAATCTTCAATATAGCTATTCGTGCCTATGTATATGCAGGATATTATCATTGGGCTTAGTCTAAAAAAATCAAGATTTACATACAATCCCTGGAGCTTCAGCTGTTGAGACATGTACAAGTTCTAACACATTAAAGACATCTACAAATGTGACAGTGACTTTATTCCTATTCTAAAACATACGATATGATTTCATATATCTTTATTAGAAGATGTAATGGCAAATAGTTTCCTTTTCAAATTTAGGGTTCTTCATTTCTATCCATAGAAAAATGGTGTTTTATACACATTATAATTTGAAGTATATTGAGATATATTTTGATCTGAAAAACTCAACATATATATGCTCTATCTAGGTAGTATCCTTCTTTCTTTAAATTAACCTACTAGCAGATAAATTCTACTTCAGATTTTGTAGGAAGTGTGATTGTCAATTGAAAAGCAGCCTTTCAAATTAATGGAATACAATCCACATGTTTTATGTGAAACAAGAAGACTTACAATATTTGAATCAGACTATAGTAACAGCTTTTAATTGTCTGTTTTCCTCTGAGAAAGCCACTTGTGGGTTTGAAATTCCCTGACTGTGGTAAGTGAGAGCATAAGTAACATGAAATAAATCTACCTTTGCCTCTAATCTAGAAAGGTCAAATTTTTAATGGATTGACTTTAATATAGTGAGAGGTTCTTTAGTAAAATCCATAATCATATTTTTCATTATCCCACACTGGATAATATTTTAGGGTACTAAACTTTATAGAGGTAAAATTAGCATGCATTTTAGCCATTTTATTCAGTTCAGAGTTCCTTTGATAATAATGCCTATAAAAATGATATTTGACTTAAAATCCATGATGTAAGATATGGTTATTGTTTCCTAAACTTAAATACAACTCACATATAGTCACACATTGCTCAATGGCATCCCCTTCAATGACAAAAACCATTTCAGACAGTACCCTAACAGGCTAGACCTTATTACCTGGAAGTATAGTAGGCTATACTATCTAGGTTTGTATAAATATACCCTGTAGTGTTTGCACAGTGGCAAAACCAAATAATAATGCATTTCTTAGAACTTGTCCCTATTATTAAGCGATGTATAACTGTTCCAAAAAATGCATCCATTTAAGGTATATATTCCAGCATTTCCTAGGTTATACACCTATCACTATTATCTAATTCCAGAATGCTTTCTATTACCCCAAAAAGTTACAGCTATTCCCCATTCTTTCACCACCCATCCACAGGCAACCACTAGTCTATTACGCCTCTGTTAGATCTACCTGTTCTCATCATTGCCTCTGAACAGAGTTATACAATGTGCGAACTTTTGTATCTGACTTCTTTTACATAGAATAATGTACACAGAATACGTTCATGGTTCATCCATGTTGGAACTTTTATCAGTATTTCATTCCTTTTCATGGATGATTATTATTCAATTGTTTAGATGGGTTTTGATGTTTAATGTAAATCATCCCATGATTAAGAGTTTGATAAAAGAAAATGTCTAAATACTGGTGCTTCAGTTATAAGAGCATATATTTCATTTGGCTAGGTTCAAATCATTTTTGGACTTCATAGAACTGTTAACAGCAATATTTTTTAGATTTTCTCGATAAAAAATTCATTTATATATCTTAATAAGGCACTACCAGGACCATAAGACAGTATTCTATAACCATCAGTGTTGTCCAAATTAAAGTTTTCATGAACAATGAGTTCTCCAACGTCTCCATCACCAGAAGTGTTTAATCACAGGACACCTTATATCTCATTAGACATTAATTATTTTTTTATAAATATTTATTTATTTATGTATACAAGTGGGTGCAGGCCAGGGGTGTGGAATGGTGAGAGGGTTCACCAGAGACAGAGTGGGAGCAGAACAGGCAGATTGACTGAAACACACTGCTGAGGGGAGCAGCGGGCGAGGCAGGAGAGGTCTGCTGCTATGTGGTATTCTCCCTGGCCAGGCATCGAACTCGCGGTGCCGCTGCGGACAGCTCCACAGCTCTGCGCTTAACCCGTTGCGCCACCAGGGAGGGCCCCCAAAATTAATTTATTTTATTTTTACTGAGGTAATATTTGTTTAAAACAATGTATATGATTCAGAAGTATGTGCTTACACCTCTTCAGAGGTACGTTATCACACCACACCCACCGCCAAGATACTCATAACCCTGCACCATAGTCTAATCCTCCCCGCTTTGTTTCCCACTCTTCCCCCCCTTTGCCAACCTCTATTCTACACTCCCATTTCTTAGGTTTATTTTAGTTTAATTTTGTCTATTCCTTTGTTTTGTTTATATAAAATATGTGAGTGAAATCCTCCTCCTACCTAGGAGAAAGATTCCTGGATCACATGCTGTATCTATTTTTAATATTCTGAGAAACCCCCATGTTATTTTCCAAAGACCCTGGACTAGCCTACATTCCCACTAACAGCAGGAGGGTTTGCGCTTTGCCCTAAAGTGTTTGCTCCTGTTGTTAACAGATGCTTAATCTCTGTTTAGTGAAAATGGCCAATTGTTATCTCAGTTTTAGTCTTGGGGTGGGGATGGGGGAGGGGGTTGGCAGGTGTTTTGTAACATCAGAGGTTCATCAAATGTTATAGATTTTTGGTTCAGTTCCATGTGTAGCATTTAAAATGAAGATATTCTTAAAAAGGGATAGAAAAGGACAAACTTCAGGACCATACTTGAGACATAGTCCAAGATTGACACAGACCAGGTTTTCAGCCTAGAGCAGTTTTTAATGATCAAGTTATATAAACCCCTGAAAATACTGTTAGAGTGGGTAATGGAAACACTGACTTTTAATTTAGAGTTGACTTCACCTCACTAATGTTATTGTTTCTTGAACATTTGGAGTTTCGATTACACCATCAGAGTTGTAAACACCAACTCAGCTATTTTGATATTCCATATTCAAAGTTTAAAATTTGGGCATCTGCAGAGGTAAAGTAGCACAATTTCAAATCAAAAGACAAAGGGGTCTTGGCCATCAGCAGGGCTGTGCGTTTTGTATGTTTTCTCTATGTCTGAGATTGATAAATTAAGTGCAATAACCCACACGGATCAGATTTCAAGTGGTATTCAAATTCAAGACCACCAAGTGCTCATTTATATGTATTTGATTTTGCTTTCCTAACTACTCCCCATTTAAAACTCCTATGCTCTCACCCCCATCATGCCAAAAGTTCCCAGTATCCCTCAGGAATCTCAGACACATGTTTGGGGGACAACAGTAGCATTTATAAATATTGAGTCATTGAAAGTTCTTGTTTCCCCAGAGCCCTGTGAATATTAACTGGCGGTCCTAAAGATTTTTCAAACCACCCTATTTAGTTTTTGACTAGCGGGCAGGTTTGTTAAAGGTACCATTGTGCAGAAGCGAAACTTAACACCCGTCTCCCTCTTTTTTTCATTTCCAAAAGGGTGCTCTTACAGGTAAGCGAGGAAACCAGTGTGGCAGAGGAGAACTCTGTAAATTTTCCTCAAGCATTTGTTGTGCCGCTTACGAAAATATTTTCATTCCATCGAAACTGTACTATTTAAATAAATGTAAGCCCGGTTTCAATTATGTCGTTACAGATTTCATAGAATTAGTTTGTTTGACTCCTTGGTAGATGTGTGGCAATATGAGGAAATTTCAAAGCCAGTCTGGATTCTGTGTTGTGCTAAAGCATGCTATTGATTGGGGAAAAAAAGAAAAGACTTTTGAGTTGAAAATGATGGACGGAAAATTTGTGGTGATAATCATTACCATTTATAGGATGCCTACCAGTTGTGGCTATCAGGAATCATGATATTTCTTGATTTCTTCTTATGACAAATCAGACAAATAAGTTAAACTATTCTTGAAGAGAGCTACTGCATAGATGTGTTCAATTGTATTTTCTTTTTTTTTTAAGATTTTATTTTATTTATACATACAAGCTGGGGTACAGGCCAGAGGCGTGGGGCAGCGAGAGGCAGGAGAGGTCTGCCCCGCCATGTGGGATTCTCCCCGGCTGGGCATCGAACTCGCGTCGCAGCTGCCGACAGCTCCACAGCGCAGTGCTCAACTGCTGCGCCACCGGGGAGGCCCCACAATTGTATTTTCTAAACAAGTCTTAAGGTGGATGTGTCTGTGTGCTTTATAAGCCGGGGCCTGTGCAGGGCCATGAGAACTGCAATCAGCAGTTCTGGGCACCCTCTTCCAGCCTGGATCAAGCTGCAGGGTATAAGGGCAGGAAGAGCACAGGCGCAGGTTCCCTATGATTTAGGCAGACGGGTCAAAGGGAGGAATTCTGGAGCCCTTGGTGGCTTTTAAGGCTTTTAATTATCTTTTCAGTGAGGCAACCAGGTACAAGCCAGGTTGGGTGGAACCAGGAGGCCAGGAGGCTAGCAGGCAGCCTGCCCCTGGCGAATCTTCACTCTGGGCGCACTGGTGTTCTCATGGTCTCTCTGCTGCTCCCCAGATGGTCCTCTGCTCCACGCTCTATTCCCTTCTGCCTCTGCTCCCTCTGCTGCTGCATCTTCTGCTTATTCTCCTCCTGCTTATAAACCCAGTCTCTGGCCCTGGTGTGCCCACTCATGCATGCCCACACCCTGTTTCAGGTGCTGCCATCGGGCATGTGTGCAGGCCCGCAGGGGTCTGTCATTGGTGGTAATGGCGGTAGGACGAAAAATTCTGATCATTGTTCCACTTACCCTACAAAGGGGAATCATTTTATTTTTACAAAGAGGCTGGTCTGCTGGCTAAGCCTCACCCCTAGAGGGCTATGCCCTTTATCGTCTCTTCTCAAGACTGTGTCTTTTGGAGTATAATTTGGTATCCAGTTTGCACGTGACATTGCAGTAGGGATGAGGGTAATGATGAATAGGGTAAGAGTGAGGATAAAGATGGGTGAAGTAGAGGCGTGGGCAATGATGCTGAAATTGGGAGGTAATGATGGATGAGGTGGGGTGAGGAGATGATGGTGAGGTAGGGACAAGGTCATTATAATGAGGAATGAATTAGAGTAATGAGGATGAGGTGGGGATGAGGACGAGGGTACATCATAAGGAGGAGGGAACAAGGAGAGTGGAGAGATAGGTGAGCTCCTAATCTCCAGTCTCTAGATCTGAGCGTGATCTGTCTGATATTTTTCTCTTTCTCCCTCTTCGGGGGACTCCTTATTTATCATTTCTTTTGCTTTGTTCATTCACAGCATTCAGTTAGATTTGTTTTCTGCCTGAGGGACTACTCATTTGCACATCTGCTTTCTTCCTCTGTAGTGAGGGGATTTCTAGAGTTTTGACTTTTCTTATTCTAAGGGGACAAAAACTCAACCTAAAACTTACTGACCAAGGTTATCACAGGCCTTTAAAAAATATTTATATAGAATACATAAACATATGTGTGTGTATTTACATTATTGTTCATTTTTGTACAATATTTGCTTTCTCCACTCAGGTGTAATACCTGTAAAATTCCCACCACCAAGCCACCCCGAACCATCATCATAGTCTCTTGTGCTCTTCCCGCCCCTGTTTTAATCCCTCTCCGCCCCCTCCCCTGCGGAATGCCTCTGATTTAGATTTTTTTTTTTCCTGATCCCTTATTTGGTTCCCCTATATTCCTCCTATAAGTGAAGCCATTCAATATTTTTCTTTTGCCTTTGGACTTATTTCACTGCACATAATGATACTTTACTCTGATGCATTTCTCTCCTCCAAGCATATGAGGCGTCGTATGCCAAACCCCAGTAACTAAAACATCATCCTGTGACAAGGTGGCCAAGGACAGCCTTGGGCCTGGGACTCCTCATTCCCACCTGAAGGCTGTGCAGTAGACGAGGGAATGAGCCACCTGTGTCGGTGCTCTCCTCTGACACCAATGCTGACTTTCACTTGGCACACATAGCCAGAAACTTCTTCCCAGGCTTTGCTATCATTGTATTAATTGGAGATGGACCCCTAGATTTGCAGTCACTCAGTAGATTCAGCCTCATAAAAATACATCCATAACCTAAGGAAAACCTGTGTTATTTTTTACTTAGACCCCTGTGGAGGAAAGAGTTCATATAGATGAATGGGGGACCAAATGTATAAAAGGAACACTAGAACAACTCTTGCTATAAGGATGTTCTTAAAAATCACTTTCTGCTACCTGCTTTTTTATGAAAGCTGACCTAGACGCCCCCTCTCTTCTCTTTCCTGCTTACTTACTGAAAGTAGGTTCTGCCCAGCAATCCAACAATTAAACAAAAAAGGTCTTGGACCAAATTTTAATTCTTCTGTCCCTCTGGGCCAGGGATAGCACCAGTTTAATTTTTTCTTACTAAAATAGTCTAAAAAGCAATGGATGTTATATACTTCTTTCAATCACTCGTATTATAAGAGAAATGAACTGTGAGTGTCACTTTCTTTAGCCTCTGTTAATTGAGGCAGTTTGAATTTTCTATCCACTGACATACTAAAGCACATGCAGTGAGCACATGAGGGCCAGTCTATGAGGGAGCTGCCATTTGGCATGGCAGACAAGGCTATGCCAGCCGAAGGCTCATTTATCATCCGCAGGCTGGATGGAATGCATTGCTGACAGAGAACTCTAATAACCTGGCATTTGATGGAGTTGATCTTGGAATAACAAATACAATTAGTTTTTACTGTCAAAAGCTATAATAGACACAGGCAAGTGGGCTAATTGTAGGGGCAGCACCATGTGGAAGAGAAACCCTATCAGGATAACATCTCTTAGATCAGTGTCTCATTGAATACTTTACTTAGTTTGGAGTAATATTCATGCAGTGATCTCAGTTTAGACATCGATTTTCAAGGAGATGGTCTCATTTTATTCTGAGAAATAGTTTCATGAGAATTTGTATACTCTCCATATGTGAATACATTTAGGATCGGAGGTGACTGTGGCCAAGTTACTTATCTCTAGACTATAAAATGAATGAAATAATAGTGGCTATCTCAAAGGTTGTTGTGAGGGTTAATAACAGAGCAAGCACCTAGAAAGTCTGTAGGAGGATCACAATATCTGTAAAGAATTGTTACTGTTGTTACTATTAAAGAAGCCACATTGCTTGTTCAAGGTCACACACAAATACAAGATGGCAAAAACAATCAAATTTCATCTCTAAATTACAGTCACAACATGATGAAACTTGGATTTATAAAAATGTGTGATACTTTCATTGTACCATATTTTTCTCTATTACAATCCTTACCTCAGTTTCTTACCAATCCTGTTGTGTTAGGCTTTATGCCTTTTCTCTGCTGTGTAGTTGAAATTCAGATAGTAGGGCTCAAGAGTACTGATTGGAAATGGATGTCAGAGAAGTGTGTCCTTTACAACCCTCCACCCTCTTTCCAGATATAGACACACCCTGTTTTATGGCACCTCACTATGGCGCTCTGCAGATATTGCAGTTTTCACAAGTTGCAGGTTTGTGACAAACCAAGGTCAAGCAACTCTATTGGTGCCACTTTTCAAATGCTGCCACATTTTGGTAACTCTCACAATATGTCACCTTGTTTATTTTTTATTAAAAAGTTCATTTAAATGTTTAATTATTGCTTTATACATTTTGGTGGCCTGTGAGCAGTAATCTTTGAAGTGACTACTGTAGTTGTCTTGGGGCACTGTGAACCACACTCATGTAAGATGGCAAACTTAATTGATCAATATTTTGTGTGTTCTGACTGCTCTACCAACCAGCCATTTCCCATCGCTCTCCCTCTTCTCAGATCTGCCTGTTCCCTGAGAACCAATGATATTGAAATGTGGTCAATTGAAGTGAAAGGAAGAGTAACACATCTCTCCTTTAAATCAAGAGCTAAAAATAACTAGTAAGAAAGGCACGTTGAAGGCTGGGATAGGCTGAGATAGGCTGGACATTTGAAAGCAAAGGAAATGTTCTTAAAGAAAATGAAAAGTGTTTTTCTAGTGAACAGCTGAATAATGAGAAAGAGAAACAGCCCCTTTGCTGATATGAACCAAGATTTAGTGATCTAGGTAGATTAAGCCATCCTCAACATTCCCTTAAGCCAAAATCTAATTCATGGCAAGGTCCTAATTCTCTTTAATCCTCTGAAGGCTGAGAGAAGTGATGAAGTTGTAGAAGAAAAAATTGAAACTAGTAGAGGTTGATTTATAAGGTTTAAGGGAAGATGTCTCCATAGCTTAAAAGTGCAATGTGAAACAAGTGCTGAAGTAGAAGCTGCAGAAGTTACTAGAAGACCTAACCAAGATAATTGATGAACACTAAACTTTTTATTAGAAGAAAATACTTTCTAAGAGCTTCATTGCTAAAGAGATATCATGCCTGACTTAAAGCCTGAAAGTACAGGCTGCCTCTCTTGCTAGGGGCTAATGCATCTGGTGACTTGAAGTTGAAGCCAGTGCTTATTTGCCATTCTGAAACTACTCTGCCTGTGTGCTAAAAAATAAAGCCTGCTTGACAGTCCATCTGTTTACAACATGGTTTACTGCATATTCTAAGCTCACTGTTTGATATCTACTACTCAGGAAAAGAATCCCTCTTGAAATATTATGCAATGCTAATTGACAATGTGCCTGCTCACCCAAGATTTCTCATGGAGATGAATGGGAGATTGATGGTTTCATGCCTGCTAACACAGCATCCACTCTGCAGCCCATGCTGCAGAGTAATTTAGACTCTTCACATTGTTTCAGCTCTTATTTATTTAAAAAATACATTTCATAAGGCTATTGCTGCCATAGATAGTGATTACACTGATGAAGCTGGGCAAACTCCATTCAAAGCCTTCTGAAAGGATTCACCTTTCTAGACACCATTAAGAACATTCATTACTCATGGAAGACATTCAAATATCAACATTAATTTGGAGTTTTGAAGACGTTTTTTCCAACCCTCACAGATAATAATGAGGATGTTGAGACTTCCGGAAATAACTGCCCATGTGGTGGAGAAGCAGAACTGGAATTACAGTTGGAGCCAGGAGACATGACTGAATTGCTGCAATCCAATTATATATCTTTAATATCTGAGGACATGCTTCTTAGGGATGAACAGAGAAAGTGGTTTCTTAAGATGGAATCTATTTCTGGTGAAGATGCTGTGAATGTTGTTGAAATGACAATAATAAACAATGTTGAAGAATCACAATTAAATATTAATCAGAACTCAGTTCAGAATGAAGTTTAACTCCTGTTTGGGACCAAGGTGACACTTTCAACACTTGAACAGGTAGAGATTTCAAGAGGCAACCACTGTGCCCATTATCACCGAGTCTTGCATCCTGGTCCAGCAATGAGATTATAGCCAAACCCTGGTGGGACTTCCTTTTATGTTAATATCCTCTAGTCAAGCAGCACCCCTGAAGTGGAACCATGTTGGGCTGATTTGGCTCATTCCAAGTGAGGAAGATAACATACCTGGGGAATCTTAACAAGAGGAGCTTAAAAGTTACTTCTTAATGACTTCAGGCTTGTTTTTCATCTTTTTGGAGAATCTAAGGAAGTGTATGGTTTTGCTGTAAATTGGGAACTGCCAGAAGCAGGGGAAATTCCATGGTAGAGAATCTTAATTTTTGTCTCAAAGGTGAGACCAAAGTAATAGAACTAAAGATAAGATTGATCAAAACAGGAGCAGTTGCTTGTTTTAGCTGAGCAAGGCAGCTGTTTGGTCTCTTGTGGTCTGTACAGTGCTCTTGTTTTTTTTATATGCTCCGGCAAGACTAGGAAGAAATTTGTTTCTTGTGCTATAACAGTCACAGAGTGGCCTTGTTTGATGTGGACATTCCATGAATTCTTTTATATTTAACAGAGGAATACTAAGGCCTGCTGCTAAAACCAGTTCCAAGATGACTGGTGAGAGGAGCTGATTTGCTCTTTCTCACTTTGGGCAAAATTATCTTAATTTTACAATCAATAAATAATAGGAGTTCTATGAGAATTAAGTTGAACAATACACACACAGAATTATTACAAAGCAAAGAATATATTAACTCTTAAGAAATACTTGCCAGTGTCATCTTTACTCACCATTTCATTGAACATATATTTGTTTCCCTCCTGCTGAAGAGTAAGCAACTTGTGCTTTAAACTCCTTGCGCCAATTGAAGCAGAAATTTTGGGAGTATGGAATCTGGCATTGGACTCCATTTTCTGCTCCTAAACTAGCTTTGTGATCTTAGGAAGAATGCCTGACCTCCCCTAGCCTTATTTTTAAAAAGAGCATACTAAGAGTGTTCTGCAACCATCCCAGACCGGGTAGGTTTGTCATCAGTTCAAGCAGACTCCTTTTATTTGATGTTGTCATGCCGCCCTTCTCTGTACTCTGCTGCCTCAAGCTCGAGCCCCTCACGTCTGGGATGCTGCCCCTATATAGTGTTCCTCCAGGCCCAGGTGTGCCCACTCACGCACATGCACGCCACCACCAGGCACACATGCAAGACCGCAGGTGTCCATCATCAAATCTAATGGCGGTAGGGCAGAAAACCTGATGCCTCCTTCATTTCCCCTACAAAGAGTATCATGAAATTGGCAAAAGTGAACTCATGCGAAATATTTGGAACAATGGCTGACACAATGTAAATTCTATACTGACTCCCTGAAAACACTGACAACAAAAGATTTAGGAAATTATGTAAAACAATGTTGGTTGGGAAGGATTGATTCCAATTTGAAAGAAGTAAATGATATTAAACAGTACTTTGTGCTACAGGAACATCTTTTGTTAAAAGGAAGAGTTCATCGAGGTAGTAAACGTCATTGCTAACTTAAGTAATTGCCACCGCTGCCCACACCTTCATGAAGCGCCCAATCAGTCAGCAGCCATCAACAAGGAGGCAAGACCCTCCACCAGCAAAAAGATTACAATTTGCTGAAGGCTCAGATGATGGTGGGTTTTTCTTTTTTTTTTTTTAATTTATTTATTTATGCATACAAGCTGGGGTGTAGGCCAGAGGTGTGGGGCGGCGAGAGAGTTCACCAGAGCCAGAGTGGGGAGCCGAACAGGCAGATGGACGGAAATACACTGCTGAGGGGAGCAGTGGGCAAGACAGGAGAGGTCTGCTGCGCCATGTGGGAATCTCCCCTGCCCAGCATCGAACTCACCCTGCAGTTGCAGACAGCTCCACAGCGCTGCGCTTAACCCATTGAGCCACCAGAGAGGCACGAGATGATAGTGTTTTTAGCAATAAAATGTTTTCGAGTTAAGGTATGTAACATTTTTGGGGGGGCGGGCGGGCATAGCTATTATGCCATTGAGAGACCACCATATAGTATAAGCATAAATTAGTAACTGCAAACAAGAGAAATGAAAGTCTGACAAAGATAAAATCTGATAATTCTCTCTGTTTTGTGAGCAGCTTTCAGGAGACTGCACACCATGTAGGTGTGACTATGTCTCTGATGAGAGCAAGCAGTATATCTGCTCCCTTTCTCTTCCAGGAACATGGTCCCTCTGTATAACCTCCAGTAGCACGTTGAGACCTCACTTTGCTAGTTGATCATGAAGAAATATGAGGATGATGTATTCACTCCTGAGTTTTTACTTCTCTTTAAAAATTATGTATCATCAAGGTTTGAAGCTATACCACTGAAATATATATAAAATTTTGCAAATCCATTTGGCAAATAAATCAAAAATAAAAATAATAAAAATTATATATCCAATGAAATTACTTGGTATTGTTTTCTTTTGCAAAAGGGAACCTGGATTTCTATTTGGATTTGGGGAAATTAAGAGTGAGAATGCAAAAGACAAACATTGAGTCAGAAGTCAGGGGATTGTGGGATGTGGGTGTGCCTTAGAGAGGCAGTCTCATTAATAATTTGGGGAGTGGGAGGAGAGAAGTCTTTAAATGAATAATAGTCTTGCCATTCCCCTGGAGCTACTTTGCTCCACACCCCACACCCACCAATCTTGCTGTAAGATAGATCCCAGAGCAGGAAATTTAAAATGATTTGGGATCGATTTTGTTTTTCTTAAATAACAATTTCCCTAACCTCAGTTTCATGATGCAGCATTTCTAGTGTAAATTATTTACAATAAAAGCACTAAGGCAAGTCTGTGTGGTGTGGGAGTAAACTTAACCTCAAAATTATAGGCGGACAACATAAAGCAATAACTGTATCTTTTCAAATTCATGGTATAATGGAAGGATGTTTCAAGGGCATAATGGAAACATTATGCCATTACTGAAAATATTAATTGTATGTCAGAAGTTTAGTTATTCTTCAATGATAGAGATCTAGTGTATATTTTAAGGCCTAAGTATGTGAATTCATAAGTAAAAAACATTTTTCCCTAAAAAGAGAAATTTGGGTTTAGAAAATCCCTCTTGATTTCATATTAAAATATATTTTAGAGATCAAAAGAGTGGCAAGGAAATTACTAATATAATCAATTTTTAAGAGACATTTAAACATCTCCAAGGTTCCATTGAAGGAAATATGTGTTTGTAGAATATTAACGTTAAATATTGTTGTTACCATAAAATGTTTATCAGCAAATATTTTTTCAAATTGATATATAATTTATTTTTTGAAAAAGAAAACTTTGCTTTGCAAACATGTGTCATGTTAATAGTGATATTTCAATTGCTTTTCTTTCATTACCTTTCATGATTCTTTAGTTTACAATCTCAAATTTTTAAATGTGAATCCAATATCACTATAAAAAGCAAATAAGTGGACTAAGATTTGATGACTGATTTTCAAAAATTTTCACATGGTGGTTGCATCTCCCCCATTGCCAAAGGATGACAATAAAACCACACCACCCATGCATACAGACCACATTAGTCTAGTCAGGATAGAGTACACAAAATGTCCTTCTTTTTAGTTTTGCAGGATCAGGAGAATGAAATTTTAATAGCAATCTCATGTTTATTTTTGTAGTCACTCCTTAAAAATAGTATTCTATATTTTCTCAATTGAGACCTTTGAAAGAATACTACATTTAAATTATAATGATAATTGTGATATTTTGCATTGTTAATTTTGAAAGTATCTTTACATTAAGTAGATATTGCGACAACCACAAAGAAAAAGTTTTAAATAATTTGGATTACATATTAATTTGTTCAATAACTTATTGAAATTCCTGTAGTGTGCATTCACTCTGCTAGGAGCTTCGCACAGAGTTGTCAACAGACCTCACAAGCCCCTTCCTCACAAAATTCGTGGTCTGCTGGTGAAAGGTGGAAACAGAAAACTAAATAAAGAACAATAATTAAGTTTGTTATAGTGCTAGTACTTAGAACAAAAAAGTAATGGTAGACATCTACATAATAGGCCTGGGGTAATGAACTCCCTGGAGAAAGTGATGTTGAAGAGTATGGACATGTGTGATCTTGCCAAATCAAGTGGGAACATTGTTCCCTACTGAAAGCAAAGTAGGTAAAAACACTCAAAAGAAGGAAAGATCTCAGCAAAGTCGAAGGTTGGGAGAAGAAAGACAGTAAAGATGATGCACAGATATAAAGTTGGAAGTTGCCAAAGATGACAGAGACAGTAGGAGCTGGAGTAGAAAGGGTCATATATACATCTATGTAACTTGCAAGATTGTTTTTTCAAATGCCTATGCTTGGAATACACCCTAAATTAATTGAAACTGAATCTCTGGAATAGGACCTGAGTACTAGTATATTTTAAAAAGCTACCCTGTTGATTAAATCTGCCATTAGTATTAAGGACTCCTTGTTAAACTGTTAAAACTATGGACATTTTTTGTGTTCAGTGAGGACACCATTTAAGCAGGGGAAAGAAATGTTAAGGTCTGTGCTTTGGAAAAACACACAATGGTGGCTTTGGCTAAGGTGGAGGAAAGAAGTGAAGATGATTGAGAGCTATTATGGAGAAATCAGTGATTTTCTGAAGTAATTGCATAGAAGTGAGGTATTAGAGAATGAGAAAATGATTATCAGTTTCTGGCTTGGGTAGTTGGTATCTTTCCTTGAAACAGTAGATAAGGAATTACAGTAGAAAGGATAAGAGTTTGGGTCCATACATCAATGGAAAACTGGCTATTTTCATTTTTTCATATTGCATTTTACATTTTGTATGCATTTTGATTCACATCTATGTTCATTAGCTTATCCATTTGGCAAGCACTTATTGAAATCCTGTTATACATTAGGTGATAGTTTGGATTTGGAATACTGTAGTGAACAAATCAAGGATCCCTACTTTCATGGATCTTATATTCCCTTAAATTTGTGTATTTATGACTGGAATCAAACTTGGATGACCTTGATGAAAATCAGAAATCTTTATTGCTCTGCATAACCTTTATGCATTTCTAGATAGACTTTGTAGGTGTTTCATTTCTGGCATAATCTTTCCTCATGTTGATAGAGAAAAATATTTCAAATATTTCCTTGGGTAATTTTGATTTTTGTTTTTCAGCATTGTTGTGAATTTACACATCTATGGTTTATTTGGCAAATCTATGGTTTATTTCTTTATGATAACTATCCAGGAATGTATTTAATAGGTTAAAAAAATGAATATTCTTTTCCCTCTACATATACTGTTCCATATTGTTCTTCTACATGCTTATATCTCTTGGAATATTACCCCTAAAAATTAATAAATTATTTATGGGTGGACAAATGGAAAGATAAATAGATAGATAGATTGATAGATAATTTTAAGTGTATTATAGGCTTAGAATCTTTGGCATCTCTTGAGACTTAAGAGCAATCTTCAATCACAACCAACAGTCCTACATCAAGAAGCAATAAAGATCTCAAGTAAAAAGCCTAACCTCATACCTTAAGGAACTAGAAAAGAACAAACACAAACCCAGTAGAAGGAGAAAATAATTTAAAAAATAGAGAAAAATAAATGCAACAGAATTCAAAAGACAGTTCAAAAGATCAGTGAGACCAAAAGCTAGTTCTTTTGGTATAAAAAGCACAATTAACAAACCTCTAGCTATAGTCACTAAGAATGAGAGATAAAAAACTATAATAAATAGAATTAGAAATTAAAAAGAAGTTACAATAGACTGCCATAAATGGATAGAATCATAAGAGACATAAAGATATGAACACCTTTATTCCAACAAACTAGAAAATTTAGAAAGAATGTGTACATTTTTGGAAGCAAACAATATTGTGAGACTTAATCAGGAGAAATAAAATACCCAAACAGTCCAATTACAAGCAAGGACACTAAGACAAAAATCACCCAAAAAGCAAAAGCCTAGGACCAGATGGTTTTGCTAGTGAGTTTTACCAAACCTTGAAGCAGGAAATAATACTTATCTTTCTAAAACTCTTCAATAAAATTGCATAAGAGGAACTGCATCCAAACACATTTTATGAAGCCAACATTACTCTGATACCAGAAGCATACCAGAAAACTGCAGGTAAGTATCCCTTATGAACAAAGATGGAAAAATTCTCAACAAAGTTTTAGCAAACCTAATTCAACACCAATTGTATGAAAGTATCACACAATTATGACCAAGTGAAATTAATCACTACAAAGCCAGGATGTTTCAACATATGCAAATCAATCCGTGTAATTCAACATATCAACAAAAGGAATGTCAAAAATCGTATGATTATATTAATAGATGCAGAGAATGTCTTTGACAAGATTCAGCATCAATGTATGATAAAACTTTTAATAAAGTGGGGACTGGAGGCTATTTCCTCAATAAAATAAAGGTCTGTGACAGACCCACAGTTAGCACATACCCAATAGTGAGAAACTAATTTTTTCCCCTCTAAAGTTAAGTAGATAGCAACGATGTCTGCTCTTTTAACTACTATTCAACATAGTATCAGAGGAGTCCTAGCTAAAATAGTTAGACAATAGAGATAAAAGGAATCCAAATTGAATAATCAGTAAAACTATCATTATTTGCAGATAATATGATTATATACATATAAAAACTTAAACTACTAAAAACATAAAATCATGACACTCAATTGGTAAGCTACAAAATTCTTTTGCATTCCTATATGCAAATAATGAATTAGAAGTGAAATAAATTTAAAAAATAATCCCATTTAATGGTAGCATCAAAAAGTACTAAATACCTAGGAATAAACCTAACGAAGGAAGTAAAAGACCTCTTCAATGAATACTATAATGGTGGTTAAAAAAAAAAAAGTGAACCCAGGAAATGGAAAAATATTCTATGCTAGTGGATTGAAAGAATTAACATAGTCAAAATATCCATCTTACCCAAGACAATATACAGTTTGAATGCAATCACTAACTAATTTCCAATGGAATTCTTCAAAGATAGAGCAAACATTACTGAAATTTATATGACTCTGAACGGCTAAAGCAATCTTGACATATGAGAAGAGAAATGAAGGTATCATAGTCCCAGACTGCAAACAGTGCTACAAGGCTAATAATAAAATCACTATGGTATTCAGCTAAAAATAGACTGATGGAATAGAATTGAGAGCCCAGAAATAGATACACTTCCATGGACAATTAATTTATGACATAGGAACAGAAGGTATACCACGGGAAAAGGAAAGTCTCTTCAACAAATGGGATGGAAAAATGGACAACCACAATCAGAAAAAAATGAAATTAGATCACTCTCTCACACCATGCACAAAAACTCACTCAAATGGATTATACTTGGGTGTGGGACCTAAAACCACAAAACACATAGACGAAAACAAGCAAAAAGCACTGCACAACTTTGACTTCAGTGATATGGGGGAGGGGCATAATTCTAACAGCAAGTGAAACAAAAGTAAAAATAAACCAGTGGGATGACAGCAAACTTAAAGTCTGCACAGTGAAACTATCATTAAAATGAAAAGATATCCTTCAGAATAGGAGAAAATATTTGCACATCATATATCCAATAAGATAGTGTAATATATATGTGTATGTGTGCATATGTATGTGTGTGTAATCATTACACACACACACACACACACACACACACACACACACACATATATATATATATATAAATTATCCAAGGTCTACAAAGAGTGCAACAAGAAAACAACCCAATTAAAAAATAGGCTGAAGAATTAAATAGACATTTCTCTAAAGAAAGACATACAATGGCCAACAGGCACATGAAAAATTACCCGCCATCATTTATCATTAGGGAACTGCAAACCAAAACCACATTGAAATGTTACCTTTCACCTGTGAGAATGACCCATACACAAAAGACCAGAAAGGACAGGTGTTGGTGAGGGTATGGAGAAAAAGGAATCTTCCTATATTGTTAGTGGTAATATAGACTGGTCCAGCCCCTATGGAAAACAGTATGGAGATGCCTCAAAATATAAAGAATAGTTATACTTGTTATATAGCATTTCCATTCCTTGTTATTTATCCAAATAATGCAATAACATTAATTGAGAGGATATATGCACTCATATGCTCACCGAGACACTATCACAATAGCCAACTTATGGAAACAACTTAATGACCAAGGATATAATGAGTGGATTAAGGACATGTGTATATACACAATAGAATACTACTCACCCATAAGATCTTGCCATTTGTAACAACATGGATGGAACTGGAAGGAATGGTGCTAAGTGAAGTAAGTCAGAAGGAGAATGATAAATACCAATTTCGCTTGCATGTGGACTATAGAGAAAAAAAAAGTGAACAGAAAAATTAAACCAAAACAAATATGATTACATGCAGGATTGTGACTGTGGCGGAAGTAGAAAAAAAGGTAAGGAGGCTTATCATAAATTTGTATGGGTTCTTTGGTGGTAGGTGTTGAGTGGTACACCTTAAGAGGTATGAAGTTATTCCTCTAAATCTTTATTAAAAATATTTTATTTATTTTTTGTGTAGAAGAACTGAGGTATAGGCCAGGGGTGTGGGAGGTGAAAGTTTTCACCAGAGACAGAGTGGGGAGCAGAACAGGCAGATTTACTGAAATACACTGCTATGGGGGGTGGCGGGTGAAACAGGACAGGTCTGTAGTATGTGGCTTAGATCCCTGGTCAGGGATTGAAGTCAAGCTGTGGTGGTGGTAGTGCTGAGCCTTAGCCCCTAGGCTGCTTGGGAGGCCCCCTATTCTTCTCAATCTTATACAGTATTGTAAACCAATGTCATCTCAATAAATAAATAAATGATAAAATTCTATAGTGAATAGTAAATAAGAAAGAAAAAAGGAAGGAAGGGAAGGAGGGAGGGAGCAAAAGAGAAAGGAGGAAAAGAAGAAAGATGTAGGTGTCGGAGGATCTTGAAATGCAGATGGTAGCCTGAATTGGCAGCTATAGCTTTGCTCAGTCATTTTAATTTCTGAGTAAGACATAAACTGTGTGCATGTCTCAATACCAAATCATAAAATAAACAGCTTTTGATAAAGATAATACTATGCATGTAAATTGAAACTTGGCTTATTCTTAATTTACAGCTGTTTTTATTTGTCATTCTTCCTGAATTGTGTGACTAAAAATTAAATATTACCGTCTTTGTGAAAGAAACAAAAGATAAATGCAGAAAAGAAAATGTGTTTTTTAAAAATGTTTTTAGTATAATCAGTTAATGTGGTAAATGATCTTTGACTTATTCCAGATGTTATAAATCTGATTAAGCACTTGACTTTGATATGTATTTGGCAAAATTCTTCAGTTAAACTCTAGGCAGAGATACAGAAACATTACTTTTAGCACATAGACTAAATGTTACTGTCTTAAAAGCTGTCTAATATCTCACTATAAACAGATTCTTTCTATGGATATTTCTACTTAATCTTGATTGGGGGAATATTTCTAAGTATGTTTATTGCCCAGAGCCAATTCTAATCTTTTAGTGTCTTTGTAAGATGATAAATGTGTGTGCATTTCAAATACAATTCAGTTTTCATCATTGTTACAACAAATGACAATCAATTTATAGCAAAGCAATCCCTTATAATGCAAATGTATACTTACAGATTGTGATTGATAGAATCACATTGAATAGGTTCCATTTAGATAGGTTCAATGACTGACATATCTTGGGGATGGAATTTTAAGTCACAAAATTAAAATAATACTCCTTCTCAAACTGACCACAGATTGTCAGAGAAAGGAAAGGTCGCAAAAGGAGGGGAAAGGTTCACAGACATGTGAAGCAGTCATACGTGGTTCTAGGCCAATATAAGATCATCTGGACTGATAGGAAGATGAAAGATGAAGGGTAGAAACTCTCATGACTGCAGAAACTGAATGAAAATTGACATGAATCCCAAGCCAAGCAGAGGACCAAGGAGTGAATCCTATATGCAGCTCTTGGACTCCGATCTCCACATATGAGTGCATCCAAGGAAAAGCTGCGGCATACAGAGGGAAGATGCTGAACAGATGGCAGGAAGGGCAGTGATTGCACATTTTACCTACTTCAGACAGCATGGGAGGCCATGCCTTTGCATTCTTTTGAGAGTCTCTTGTTGAACAAAATTAATTTAAAATCAGGAATTAGGATTTTATTTTGGAAAGTAATTCAAATTCTGTCGAAATTTGCAGTATAATCCCATTTTTGTCTTCATGCTAATGTTGTTAATTATAGTCATTAGTCCTCCTTTCTCGGGCACAGAATGTGTGCATGAGGACTAATAAGAATTGGGGGTACATTTCTTTACATTTACAGGTATCCTAAAGAGTGCATCCAAGGGCCTCCCTGGTGCTGCAAGGGGTTAAATCTCAGCACTATGAAGCCAGAGCAGCCACTGTAGCACGAGTTTGATCCCTGGCCAGGGAGCTGACCCATATGGCATAGCAGACCTCTCCTGTCTTGCCCACTGCTCCCCTCAGCAGTGTATTTCAGTAGATCTGCCTGTTCTGCTCCCCACTCTGTATCTGGTGGATCCTCTCACTCCCCCCACACCTCTGGCCTCTACCCCAGCTCTTGCATGCATAAATAAATAAATCTTAAAAACAAAAAGACTGCATCTAAATATATATGCATCCTCCAAGGATAGCCAATGCTCTTGTCATCGTATCTATTTCTTTCTTTGTTTACATTTATTTCCTCTTAAACATAACAGTCATCTAACTGTTTTGACTTTTACATTTCAGGGCATATAGATGTTGTGATGTTACACATAAACACTTTCTTCTCTGCTGAACTCATAGTCTCTCTGTGGAGTTGAATCGTTGGCATTTAAGTGAAGAGTACAAAACTACCTTTACTCATTGTTAAGAGAATTCCTGGAAGCATTATTCCAAATGGTGATTTCCTGGGAACTACATTATATAGATGGTGACACATTTTTAAATGTCTGTTTCCTTAGAAGAATGGGGGCTTTTTTACCAAATGGAGCATTACAGGTTATTCAATACAACCTTTAATTTCCAGGAGAAGCAAAGAGAGACACAGTAGTTTTGTAACTGTTCCAAGGTCACTCAGAGGTGATCACAAAGATTGTACTGGGATAACCAGTCCATTCTTATCAATTAATATACTTGAGAAAGTACAAAATAAATTTTTTTAATTTAATTTTAATTAATTTAATTTTAATTAGAATTATGGGACATATATATATGCATGTAGTCTGACTCAACTCAAGAAAAACAATAACATGCAGTTGATCCATGAAAGTGAATCAAGGGAAAATAGATGTTCCCTGAGTAGTTAGAAACACATTTTTTTTGAGGCCATGGTAGAATAATTGCTACTTAATGTCATGAGGGGTAATGAAACATTGTGTACATAGATTAAATTTTTGGGACTGGAAATGTTTTAAATTGATTTTTAGGGTTCGAAGAGAATCAATTGTATAAATACATAGCTTTCAGGCCAGAGAATACCAGCTTCCATTGTAGAATTTGGATTGAGTGTTTCGTGAAAAGATGTTAGAAATTGGACACATAATGCAGCAGACCTCTCCTGTCTCACCCACTGCTCCCCTCAGCAGTGTATTTCAGTCAGTCTGCCAGTTCTTCTACTCACTCTGTCTCTGGTGATTCCTCTCAGTCCCTTGCCCTGCACCTCTGGCTTGCACCCCAGTTCTTCTACACAATAAATAAATAAATATATAAATCTTAAAAAAAAAAGAAATTGGACATATAAGAGTTTTTTTCCTTGCTATAAACTAAATCTTCTAATGCTATATTTAAAATATTTTAAATAAATTTCTGAGCATTTGATTGAACATAGCCAATGTTAACATTTAAAATATATACTATGTTTGATTTTTACTTTTTAAATATTTTTCCCTCAAAAAAGTGAAAATATTTAAGAAATCCATTACAAGAGAAATAATACCTTTTATTTCTCCTTCTAGATTTTCACTGACTTTAATTTTCAATTTATTAGAGATTATGAAAAAGCACTAGAATTTTCCAGAAGTCACTCTAGAAGTGACTATAAAACATTACATACATACAATTCAACTTGAATTTTAGGATGAAATGATTAGAGTTAAGCTCTTATTTTAACATGAAAAGCCTATACAGTTTTTGAATTTTTTGAATCTTTTTAAAAATTAATTTATTATTGTAATTGAGGCAACATTAGGATCCTCCCCATCAGGTATCACCACTGCAGTGTACCTGCCATCAAATCACCTATGGTCCATCACCTCCATTGTATTCCCTTTTTGTTCTTATCCCTCCCCTGTCCTCTCCCCAGTCTGGATGCTTTGCTTCTGTAGTCAGCATATATGTATATTTGTGCATACAAGACCTGGGGTGTAGACCAGAGGTGTGGGGTAAGAGGGATCACCAGAGACAGAGTGGGGAGCAGAACAGGCAGATTTACTGAAGTCCACAACTGAGGGGAGCAGCGGGCGAGGCAGGAGAGGTCTGCTGGGACATGTGGGAAGCTCCCTGGCCAGGGATCGAACTTGTGCTGCAGTGGCTCTGGATAGCTTCATAGGCTGAGGCCTATGAAGCTTAACCCTTTGCGCCACCAGGGAGGCCCTTGTAGTCATATTTTAAGGTTTAACTTTTAAGTTTTTATTTCTCTGATTCTTAGTTTGTTTTCTTTATATTCCACGTATCAGTGACACCATCTGCTATTTATCTTTCTCCTTCTTACTTATTTCTCTTAACATTATTTTCTTCCAATTCCATCAATGTTGCTGCAAATGGCAAGAGTTTACCTTTTTGATTGTTGAGTATACCACATCTTCTTGATCCACTCATCTCTTTTTGAGCACCTAGGCTATTCCCATATATTGTCTACTGTATATAATCCTGCTATGAACATAGGCGTGCAGGTTTCAAGTTAGGGGTAGGCGTGTTTGTGTGTGTGTGTGTGTGTGTGTGTAGATACCTAGTTGTGGAATTACTGGATCATATAATAGGATCATTTTTAGTCTGTTCAGAAATCTCCACGCTGCTTTCTATAGAGGCTGGACCCGTCTACATTCCCACCAACAGTGTAAGAGGGCTCCCTTTATTTTACAACCTCACTAGCACTAGTTAATTCTGGTAATTTTGATGTGGGCCATTCTCACTGGTGCCAGGTGGTATCTCATTGTGGTTTGGATTTGCATTTCCCTAATAATAAGTTACTTTCTCCTTTTATAGATTATTTATTTTCTTTTTGTTGAGTTGTATGAGCTCTTCATAGCTCTTTAATATCAGTTCCTTGTCAAATGTGTGGTATGCAAATATTTTCTCCCAATCTACAGGGTAGCGCTGTTTTCATTATGGTCTCTTGCACTGTGCAGCAGCTTTTAAGTTTTATGTAGTTCCAGCAGTGGTTTCCTTAATTTCTTCATCTTCTAGCTCATTTTTTTTTTCAAGTAGGAAGGCAACTGATTTTTCTGTACTGATTTTGTAACTTGCTACTTTAGTAAACTGGTTTATTGTTTTAATTACCTTTTTAATGTATTCTTCCGGGCTCTCTATGTATATTATCATGATGTCTACAAATAATCACAGCTTTACTTCTTCTTTCACAATATGAATTATTTTTATGTCTTTCTCTTGCTTGATTGCTCTAATTAGGAGGACTCTATTACTATGTTGAATAGTGGTGAGAGTGGACATCCTTCTCTTGTGCCAGATTTTAGTAGAAAGGCTTTCAGTTTTTTAACACTGAGAATAAGTTTGTTATATATGACTTTTATTATGTTGATAAATGTCCCATTTATCCCCAGATTTTCAAGGGTTTTCATCACAAATGGATGCTGAATCTTATCAAATGCTTTCTCCAAATATACTGATATGATAATGTGGTTCTTAATCTTTTGTTGTTGTTGTTGATGTGGTGAATTACAATTGTAATTTTAATAAATGCTGAACATTTCTTAATTAATTCTAAATACCTAGGATAGACATATTAGTATAAAATCTTTGTGAGGATTAAACTTTATATTTGTTTGGCTTTATTGAAAGCATTTTGAATGCTCACAATTTATAGTTCGCAGTCTGAATATTTAAAGTATTATTGACGTTGGTGATTGAGTTTTGGTGCCAGTCATGGAAAGTACACCTCAAGTTCATTCATTCATTGGTCAAATATTTATCTTTTTATTTTCTGGGGAATTGTGCTCCTTGTTTCACCTGGTCCAGGTCCTGTGTGCAGCAAAGCACCCTGCGAGCTTGGCCATCCTGGGGGCATGGTGTAGAACTGTAATGTATATGGAAAAGACTCCTGCCTAGGTTTGAAAATGTTCTTCACTTGGACAAGTCACTTTTCTTTAATAGACTTGAAAAATGTGATAGTATGATCAGGAGGTAATGAGAAATTACAAAATAAAATGTAGAGTATTCATGATACATCATAAAAATTAATTCTTTATACCTGTGAATGTGCTATAAGATACTTCATGTCAAGCATGCCAGCAGAGGGTTATCTACATGTGACCTGCTGACATCATAATAATGAGCTTGATATGTGACATTTCCCTCAATATAAACAATTAATTAATCCAAAACATAAATTAGTTTTTAAGAACTTGCCTTTAGATAATTTTAAGGTTAAAATAAAGACAGGATATGAAATTTTGATGGATTACCTCTCAAATCATTTACACTTTCCATTAATTCAGATGCATGAGAACAGTCTATTTTACTATGAAGACTTTAAAATACAATAAAATAAAATACATTTTCCATTTAAAACATCTCTTTGAGTTACTGGTTGACACTTTAAATTTTTAACCAGCAAGCTATTTAAATACAGCAGCCATGTCACTAATAAAATTAAATAATAAATAAAGCTTTTTGTTGAAATTTATTTCATCTTCTTGTCCTTTATTTATAGTCATTATTTTCAACAACAACTGACATTTACTTTGCTCTTAGGATTGTTGTCTACTCTTACATTTGAATTAGAGCAATCAACATTCTAATAATGATGCAATTTCATAATTTATTACATTTAAAGTAATGATACTTTATATGTGATGATATACAATTCTCACTGAGTTGCTATTTTTATTTTTGTTTTAAAGTCAGAGTGACCTAATTTATTCCCTAATATATGTCTACATTTTTATGACTTAACATTTATTTGGAATGATAGACTGTCTGAAGTATATGAATGCACTTCTGTGAAAAAGAGTTTTTTTTGTTTCTATTAGGGTGAAACCAAGGAGTATTGTTATAAGGATGCTGGGACTGGTTGAAAAACAGCAAATTGAATTGTAGGATTAATCCCATAAGAAATTGATTCTCATACAGCAGATTCATTCAAAACCTTACATCTGAATTCCATGTAATAATGGTGGACACTTTATTTAAATGAACAAAGATAGGATACCTCTCCCTCAAACCAAAGGTTGTCAAAGAGTCAAGTCATGGAAAGTATACCTCAAGTTCATTCATTCATTGATCAAATATTTATCTTTTTCTTTTCTTTATTTTTCTGTTTATCTCCAGTTATGTTTATTGAGGTGAAGTTGGTTTGCATCACTGTATTTCTTTTTTAGGATCTATAGATTCAAAACCTTTATTGCTCCTAGATTTCTACCCAAAGAATGCAAAAACACTATTTCGAAGGAAACTATCCAGACCTATGTTCACTGCAGCCTTCTTTATGATAGCCAAGTTATGGAAATAATTCACAGTCTGCCTTCATGGTCTATTATACTTATTTTGTAGCTTCCTAGGATTCACACCCTCATGACATTTTCCCCATATTGTCATATATTTTGCCATGTCATATATTTTCATTTATTGCCATGTATTGTCATGTATTTTATACTGCTATATATTTTATACATACAAGTTATGAAATCTATAATACACTTTTATTTTTGCTTAAAAATCAATCATCTTTTGAATAGATAGAGTAGGCAAAATGCCTTTTATCTTTACTATTTCAGGGACTCTATACCCTTCTTATACATGCACATTTTCATCTTATTGCATCTCCTACTGCTTTAATGACTGTCTTTCATATTTCTTGTAGTGAGAGTCTGCTGACGCATGTTAACTTTGTGTATGTGAAGGCTATTTAACCTCCATTTCTTATTGATATTTACCATTTCTATCTTTGCCCATCCTGTATTTGCAACCAACCTATTTTATATCTGAAATAAGATGTTATATACATGTTGGTGCATCATGATTTTTCTTGTATAAAAAAAGTTATTCACTCTCCCAATCTCTTTTAAATGGTATATTTATGAAATTTACATTTACCATAATTAAAGATACAGTAGGGCTTAAGTCTTTTTTGTTTCTTTTTATTTATTTTCTTTGTTCTTCTTGTTTTTTTTTAACCTTCCTGTGGGTTATTTGAAACTTGATTATTTGTGGTAGTTGGAATATATCACTTAATATAGTTTTCTTAGTGATTGCTGTAGATATTACAATATACACATATATCACAACCTACTGATACTGATATTTTAGCACTTAAAGTGAAGTGTAAGTAGATAACTTTCACTTAGATCCCTTTGTTTAATTTTCCTTCATCTGAGATTGAATATATTTTCCCTTCATTTCAAGAACAAATTTTTGCCACCATAAATTCATGACTCACAGTTCTTTTCTTTTAATATTTGAAAAATCTTGTGCTCATTCCCTCTGGATTTCATGGCTTCAGATTATCTTTTCTAATTTGTGTCAGTCTTCCCCCCTATATATAGTATATCTTTACTCTCTGATTACTTCTCAAGTAAAGAAGGCTTATCATCTTTACTTCGGATGCAAGGTTGGTGACCAAGACATGCCTTGGGCCCCACATATATGCTGTGCTACATTTATCACACAGCTTTCACAGTGGTTCAATGGCAAAAGACCATCAATGCTGTTTGCAGTCCCCATGGTGTGGAGAGAGCCAAGCAACCACATAAAAGACTGTTACTTCTGCTTGGTTCCTCCTCTTTCTAGTGGAACAAAAAAGCAAAAGAAGTCGAGAATAGTCTACACAAACATTCCGTCTGTATTGAGAACATTTCCACATGGTGCAGGACTTCCTATTCCAGAACCTCCAGCAGAATATTCTCTTGATTCATCTGATGAAGACAAGGGTGAGCCGACCTGTTCTTCTCCTGTCCCATCAGCATGCAGTGATCCAGATTTTCACTGTGGTGCGTCATCAACCCCACACAGACCAACACAGGAAGAACTAAATGACCTGGTTCATGATTTGGACTTATCCAAGAACAAGGCAGAATTGCTAGGATCAAGACTCCAACAATGGAATCTCCTAGAAGAAGATGTTACAATTACTTTCTATTGAAAGTGCCACCAGCAATTGGAGCCTTTCTTCAGAAAGGAAAGTACTCTGGTATTCTGTTCCAATATTGAGGGCCTCATGAATGCTTTTGAAATCACTCATGACCCACAAGAATGGAGACTATTTCTAGACTCTTCAAAACTGAGTCTTAAGGCTGTGTTTTTGCACAATGGAAACCGCCTTCCATCTATTCTATTCCTGAATAGCTATACATGAGACAAGCGAAGAAATCTAAGAAGTAGTCTATGACTTGATTTTTTACAGGTATAAACCGTAGGCCTATTGCTATTGGCATGCATTTCTTGATGTAAACATCAATTTATTGCAGATTACAAAAAAACTAGAGCCAAAATTAGAATTTGACTGTCATATTTGTGTTGAGCACATACAAATTGATAGGAAATGACTAATTTTATTTCAGTAACATGATTTTTGTAAAAATTTGTTGACCAGTGTAACCATTTCATAATGCAGTGTAAGATTGTCTAATATTACAATTGTAAGGCAGGTATTTCTATATGAAACCTACTCTTTACTTAATTTTTAGGCTCTGAGGATTTCTTACCTTTCTTTTCAGATTAGTGATGTATTTAAATACCATTTAAACTGTTTAACTAAATAATTTTTGTCTTTATGGTTGGCAGGGTTTTTTTTTTTTTTTCCATTCAGCCAAAGATAGAAGTCCCTTATGTTTATATATTTAAATTTTGATTCAATTGATATTTTGAATCCATGTATTATTGTTCTGAATGAGTCCAGGTCAATTTGGTCATGCATAGCCTATTTAATAAATAAGTATAGCACTTGGTATATAGAGACAATTTAAGATAATCCATCCTCTCTCCATAACATTTCTACTGGTTTATGATTACCCAGACTAAATCTTTTAGTATCTCAGACTAAATTCTTTGAGCACATATACATTTATTATCAGCAGGCACAAAAATATTAATAGAATCTGTTCTATATTTTTCACAAAGTTCAAGTTCCTAATTCTAAAAGAAACTCACATGGAATCACAAAGGACCCCAAATAGCAAAATCTATCCTGACTAATCCTATGATTTGAGGTCAATAGTTACAGTGACATAATTAGCATATGGATTGAAGTAATAAGGTCCCCTGATCCTCAGTTTGCTCTTTCTCTAGACACAGTACTATTATGGAGTTGAAATATGTGGCAGCTGAAAATATGTCAGTCCATGAGGATGAAAGAAGATTGTGGTTTACAGCACCTGTTTATATCAAGGTTCTGCCATATGCTCACCAGTCCACACAGCATGAACACCACCAATGACTACTCACTTTGACATTTATTTTAAAAAATACAAATTCCTGTGTAATAAGAAATAAAGATGACCAAAGCACTAGCAGCCTCCTCTGGAGTGTGACTGCATAACCAAGCCTGGAGCTTGTAACTGACTTCCCCTGAGGTCTAGATGAAAATCAGCCTCCTATGTACTCCATGGTCTACCAAAGCATTGGCAAGTTAGATACAAGCCCTTTTGGGGTACACACTTTCTGCTATACAGTTATCACTTCTGTGATATACAATGTATGTTCTTTCTGGATCCTCATTGTCAGTCTTAGTTCTTCTACTGGTGTGAATGAACATGCATCCATTAACTGAAATATGACGGAGAAGTAAATTTTCATACAGTCTATAATATTCACTAAAGTTCTCACTTTTGAGTATCCATTTGAAACTACTTTAAGAATCCAAATTATCTTTTGAAATATGAAAAATTATTACCTAGTGTTAAAAAAGGAAGTCATATTCATTGTTCAAAATAAGTGCATTTATAAAATACATCAATATTCTCTTTTTTCCTGGTGATGAAGAATCTTTCAATATATTCACTGTTTTCGATTAGAACAATATATTTTGTTCACGACTTGTGAATTCTAAATAATTAATTTTTAGTATTTTTCTGAACTTGTTCAATGTTAATTAAAACTGAAAACTAAAAATGTGTAAATGTTTGCTGACTTCCTTAGGAGGCTTCTGAAGGATACTGATTTACAGTCCTTTCCTTCCTCTGTCTGGCCCTGGATTGTTGGCACAGGTCAGAGTTTAAAATAAGTGTTTGCCTGTGGTCAGATCTTGCTTCTATTAATACCTATTAGATGCCTATTATGTTAACTTTTATTCAGTATTTTACATTTCTATTGCACTGGATTCTGCAAAACACTCTTCACATTATTTTTATTTAATGCTGAGGACCACATGAAACTAGTATTATTAATCTCATCTTAGAGATGAAAATGTTGAGGTCAAGTTGATTCCAAGTTACTCTTTCTTCTGTTATTTCAATTCCCATTTAGAGGAATTAAAAAGTGAAACTGAATATAAAGTACGACCTTTATATGATGTCAAATGGACAAGTCATTTACATATTAAAAGCAAGACATATCTTGCAACTATAGTATGTATTCAAAGCTTATGTGCATCATTTCTTTTTTTTTTTAAGAGCTCCCTGGAGCCTTTTTTTTTTAATTTACTTTTGTTATTCATTTTTTACATTAAAGTGTGTTCCCCATAGGTTACCCATCACCTGTTCACCCGGGAAGCCATAACCATAGTACCTTGTGCTCCGCTCTTCCCCTTTCTTGAGCCCTCCCCCTCCCCTCCTCTCCTGCTGAATGACACATTCTTATTTGGTTCCCCTATATTCCTGTTATAAGTGAAACCATTTGATATTTTTCTCTTTCTTTCTGGCTTATTTCACTGATCATGATCCCTTCTAGTTCCATCCCTGTTGCTGCGCATTGCATGTGTTTGTCTTTTTTGAATGCTGAATAGTATTCCATTGTGTATATGTACCACATCTTCTTGATCCAGTCATCTATTTTTGGGCATCTGGGTTGTTTCCATACCTTAGCTATTGTAAACAGTGCTGCAATAAATATGCGGGTGCATGTATCCTTTCAGATTAGTGTTTTTTTCTTTGGGTAGATTCCCAGAAGTGGTATTGCCGGGTCATATGGAAGCTCCATTTCTAACAGTTTGAGGAAGTGCCACACATCATTCCATAATAGCTGGACCAATTTGCATTCCCACCAGCAGTGTAGGAGAGTTCCTTTTTCTCCACATCCTCGCCAACATTTGTTGTTACTTGTTTTTTTAGTGTGTGCCATTCTGACTGGCATGAGGTGGTATCTCATTGTGGTTTTAATTTGCATTTCCCTGATTATAAGTGATGTTAAACATTTTTTCATATACCTGTTGGCCATTTGCTTTTCTTCTTTGAAGAAGTGTCTTTTTAGCTCTTCTGCCCATTTTTTGACTAGATTGTTGACTTTATTTTTGTTGAGTTGTGTGAACTCTTTGTAGATTTTTGTTATCAGTCCTTTACAGTTGTATTGTGTGCAAAGATCTTCTCCCAATTAGTAGGGTGTCTGTTTGTTTTGGTTATTGTCTCTTTTGCTGTACAGAAGCTTTTTAGCTTGATGTGCATCATTTCTTATTGAAAGTCTACTCATTTCTGCGCTGCTCTCTAGAATCCACTTATGTCACAACCAATTAGATTAAAGCAGTTCTTTAAGAAAACACTCTTTTGTAACTTAATTTATCATTATTCTAAATAACAATAGTCAAGAATAAACTCTTGAGAATATGGAATGTAGCTTAAGAAAAAGTTAGAGAAGAAGATGGAGAAGGATATCTAGAACATCATAAATTACTCAGGAGAGACCAGACATAGCATTGAAAGATTAGGTGCTTGGAAAGACATTTCAAAAATTTGGGAGATGTGATACGAGTAAAGCAGGAGAACGAAAAGCAAGTCCAACTTTGTAGAAATCCAATTTTGACTTTAATACAGGACAATTTTCAAGTTGCTTTCATCTACCATATGGAGCATAAAGAAATTTTGCAATGTGCTAGCTCTGCATATAGGGTAAATAACATGTGAAAATTAGGATGCACAATAATCTGCCCAATCTGAGCTGCGGTGCAGATGAGCATTGGCCCTCTTTCTTTCCTATAGGAAACTCACCATCAGCATTATAGACACAGAGCACATGAACATGTCACGTGACCAAGGTGATCCAAGACCATATAACCAAAATGTGGAAGTTGTTCATTAAAGATGCCAAAATCAGAAAAGAATTGAATCTCCCTGTGTTTGTCATTATAGAATGCTTAAATCTGCAAAGTAAAATGCTGGAAATAGCCTTTCATTCACTCACACAGCAGTCCATAGTATATTGACTCCATTCAACTCTTCTGGGAGCCATGTTTAATTCTGTGCCATCTCTCGGGGATTACATGTAATTTTCTAGCAAGTAGTTTACTCTTCATAAACTAAATAAATTCATTTTTCTTCATAAGAGTAAGCTGGATTGTCTGTGTTAATAATCTAAATAGGTTCAAGGCTCCCCATGTCTCCATGGGTGTAAGGGAGAAAGCCTGGGAGGACTCACAAGGAAAGAGCTAGTGGGGCAGCTCTGAAGTGCTGTAATGCGGGGCTGAAGACACAACTCTGTCCCTTAGAGGGTTGGTGCCAGGATAGCTGCACCTCTGACAGGAATGCTGTTGGTTTGTGTCTGCATGATCCCCAAAACAGAACCCAGTGCAACCTAGCTTTTCTTTTCTCTAGCAAAGATGCATTCCATTGAGTTAAGGTTTTGATTGTCTGGCCTGTAGTGATATCAGGCTATTTCCTTCCTACATTCAGGGTCTGAAATTCTAGCCTCAGGTATTTTAACCATGGCGGCAATTTACAACTTAGCTGACAGATCTTGACCCTCCCTGGTCAGGAGAAGAGTCAGCAGATCAGCAGAAATGAAGGGATGATGGTAAACCCTTTGCGGTGAGGGTTTGTTATAAGCTGATTTCTTATAAGCCTCCTTTCTATGATCTTATGGCTTTCTTTTTCTATATTTGTTTTTTTAATAATTTTTTGAGTAACTTTAATGAGTGTAGACTCATTAGACCAGTATAGAAGACATTCAAAACAAGATCCACTTTTATAAATTTAATGGAAATTTATGAGCTGTAAAGTTTGCATTGCTTAAAAAAACGAAAGAAGGAATTGAGGCATTGCAAATTCAGAACTTTGAAGCTAAAACTATTGTGACAGAAAATAAGTCTAGGCCCCAAGGAGAGGCATTCATATCCTAAGAAAGAAAGCATAGTTTTTATCTCCAGATCACAGGTAGGAGGCAAACACAAGCCTGGAGCACTAAAACTCACCTCAAAATAACCTCTTGCCTATTGCTGTGAAAGGTAATTGGAATTTGGTCCTGTATGAGGACAGCCCAGAATGCTTCTAAAGGTATCCACTAGGGATAATGAGCAGATGAGAAAGATTTTAAGCGAACCATTTTAAATACATCACTTCCCACTAGGATAAATTGTTCCTCAAAAGTGACAGAGAACAAGAGAACATTAGGAGTTGGAGTCTCTTTCCAAGTAAGTGTGGGCTGAAAAAGCCTTGCAGCTCCGCAGAGGTCTGTCCCTGCTGTCGGCGATGAGCAGTATCTGCTGCACTGCTGGCCGTGAGAGAAAGTCTCATAAAAAATGGGGTGTGCTTTACTGTCAATAGAATTAAGAGTTTTGGCTCTTGGATGAGCTACTACAATTACTCCTTTTGAACAATTTTTTAAAATTAATTAATTAATATATTTTATATCATTGTTAATTTTTGTACAATGTTTTCTTTCTCCTCTCAGGTGTAGTCCCAGTAAAATTCCCACCACCAATTCAACCATGAACCATCACCATAGTCCCTTGTGCTCTTCCCTCCCCTGTTTTGATCTCCCTACCTACCCCTCCCCTGCAGGATGTCTCTGATTTTTAGTTGCGTGTTAATTTTATTTGTTTATGTATTTTGTTTCCTGATGCCTTATTTGGTTCTCCTTTAAGCAAAAAAATCCGATATCTTTCTTTTTTCTTCTGGCTTATTTCACTGAGCATAATCCCTTCCAGTTCCATCCATGTTGCTGCAAATGGATGAGTTTATCTTTTTGATTGCTGAGTAGTATTCCATTGTACATATGTGTATGTATATATATATATATATATATATATATATATATATATATATATATATATATATATATATATATATACATACACCACATCTTCTTGATCCAGTCATCTATTTTTGGCATTTGTTTTTTTCCATATCTTACCTGTTAGAAATAGTGTTGCAATAAACATATGGGTGCAGATATCCTTTTGAATATTTTTGTGTTCTTTGGGAACAAATTTCACCTTGATTGGAGCTAAGATTTTTTCATAGTTCCAATAGTTTTTTTTATGTGCACTGAATTTCCTTTTCATAAAATCTTAGGTTCTGAAGGTTTGCAGGAGTACTTATATCACCCTTTCTACATTTACACTGAATTTTATATAATCACCAGTAAGAATTATTTTGCAAACAATTGAGAATATCATCTTATTGGTGAAAGGCAAATCAACCACTGTTGTCATTTTTTTTCTTTCTTTTTTTTTTTTTCTTTTTAAGATTTTATTTATTTATGCATACAAGCTGGGGTACAGGCCAGAGGCGTGGGGCGGCGAGAGGGTTCACCAGAGACAGAGTGGGGAGTAGAACAGGCAGATGGACGGAAATACACTGCTGAGGGGAGCAGCGGGCGCGGCAGGAAAGGTCTGCCGTGCCATGTGGGAATCTCCCCGGCCGGGTGTCGAACTTGCATCAGCAAGCTGCCGATAGCTCCACAGCGCAGCGCTTAACCGCTGCGCCACCTTGGAGGCCCTTTTTTTCTTTCTTTTTTTTAATATATATTTTTATTGTTATTTATATCTTTTACATTTTGTCTTCCCCTTGGGTAACCCACCACCAATTCACCTGTGATCCATCTCCGTGGTCTTTTCTCTTGTGTTCTTTTCTACTCCGTTTTGTGCCCTTATACGCCCCCTCCCCCCCCCCCCAAGTTTCTCTGTCCTATTTGGTTTCCCTATAGTCCTGTTATAAGTGAAACCATTCGATATTTTTCTCTTTCTTTCTGGCTTATTTCGCTGATCATGATCCCTTCTAGTTCCATCCATGTTGCTGCAAATTGCATGTGTTTATCTTCTTTGAATGCTGAATAGTATTACATTGTGTATATATACCACATCTTCTTGATCCAGTCATCTATTTTTGGATATCTGGGTTGCTTCCATACCTTCGTTATTGTGAACAGTACCGCAATGAACATATGGTACTGGAACAAAAAAAGACACAAAGACCAATGGAACTGAATAGAATACCCAGAATTAAAGCTGCATATATATGAACAACTAATCTTTGACAAAGGAGCAAAGAAAATGCTGTGGAACAAGGACAGTCTATTCAATAAATGGTGCTGGGAAAACTGGACAGCCACATGCAAAAAATTGAAGCTAGACTATTGCCTCACTGTTGTCATTTTTATCCATGGCTTCTAATTCTGCCTTCTGAGTAACACTACACAGTCAACATTTCTTCTGAATAACAGTATGAGATTATTTGCAAGCAGTTATAAAGCTTCCTTCTTCTTAGTCTACTACAGGCTAAACAATCAAGGTAGCATTATGGGAAACACTTTTTGAGAGTTCCCACAATGTAAAATCCCTAAGGGGAGGGGGGGAACAAAGACATCTACCATGATAATCTCAGTTATAAAAAAAAAACAAACTGACAAACTTTTATAATTCCAGTTTTGTACAACTTATTGGAATAGGTAAGGCCCAAACATAAACTGTTCCATAATGGAAGCAATACTGTGACCTAGTGGTTATAGTCCCTTCCCTGTGACCTATGCTGAAATCAATGCACTTATGGCTGTGTGACCCAGGGCAGGTTAACTCACTTTTCTGTGGCCTCAGTTCCCACATCCATAAATGGATATAGTAGTAGTACCCATTTTACAAAGAAGTGAGGAGCTAATAAAATCAGTATTTCTAAAGACCTACACAAGGTAAGTGCTATATAATTAATTAGTAAATAAGAGAGAAGAAAGGCAGTAAAGCAGGAAGGAAAGGAAGAAGTGGAGGAAGGAAGGAGGGAGGGAAGGAAAGGAGGGAGGAGCAAGGAAGGAAAACTTTTTATTTCTTAGAACATTGATAGTAAACAGCTAAAGAATGGACTTACAGAAGCAGTGTGAAAACGTTAGGTTAAGACCATTAGATATGTTCTTAAAAGGAGTTAAGAGGTGGTCATAAAATTAAGCTAATTGTTTCGGTTTTGGTGTTTACCACATACTTAAAAAAAGCTGTCAGTGACGGCATTGTATATTTGCCAAAAGTAATATTTAGTCTGTAAATATAAGTGTAATATTGACAGTTCCTAACACAACTCATTTCTAATTCTTTATGTAAGACTCATTATTCACTGAAATCAAAGTTTCTAAACATATCAGAAAATGCTTTCTGCAATTTAGTGGGAACGAATGGGGATTTTCCACGTGATTTGGGGGGAGTCGGATGGCAGGTTCAGTTTCACAACTTCCTGCTGAAATGCAGCTCACTATGAGAAACAACTGGCTTTGCAGGCTCACAGGAGCCCAGCGCCTGACCTCAGGTCAGACCGGCATTTCCTCCCTTTGGAAGACACCCAGTGAAAGACCGAACATCTCTCTTTGACCTGGGGCCGGGGTAAAGTTGGCTGTTCTTTGTGTTCTGCAAAGTTAGAGTAGTTATCCTGCCAGAAGACTGAGAACATGACAAGTCTTCATGGAGTACTCAATAACTCTCCTTTTGAAAACACTGAGTGGAACCTTGATGGTGGCATCCAGCAGTCAGGGAAGTCACGAGTGACCTTAATCAGATGTTTTTTCAAACTTGGTAGACTAGAGTATGTTGTTGGAAATACTCACTTGGAACTGGGGAATGGGTCTTCACACAACACGTGTTAATGACAAGTAGTCATGGGCAGCGTTCTCAAATTCTTCTTAAAAATATGTTAGGGCTTCCCTGGTGGCGCAACGGGTTAAGCGCAGCTCTGTGGAGTTGTCTGTGGCTGCCACGGCAAGTTTGATTCTGGCTGGGGACGTTCTCCCATGGCGCCGCAGACCTCTCCTGCCTCACCCGCTGCTCCCTCAGCAGCGTGTTTCCGTGGATCTGCCTGTTCTGCTCCCCCAACTCTGTCTCTGGTGAACCCTCTCACCTCCCCCCACCTCTGGCCTGCACCCCAGCTTGTATGCATAAATAAATAAAAATTTACAAATATGTTAGATAGAGACAAAGTAGGTACAATTCCATCATCTCAAATAAATGACAAATGACACGTCTGATGTAGTTCCCGTGATAGTAGGAATCATTGAAACATACACACTGTCCCTTGTGTCAGAGACATGCTACATGTTGAAAGGCAGAAAAAATTACAAAATAAGTGAAAGATTATTAATAGCCTTAATATATAAGCTTAGAAAAGAATAATAGTATTTTGTTATTCCAAATAGTAAATAATCTCCAGTAGATAATGAAGACCAAACGTAGGCAATTCGAAAGCATTCTAAGTGAGCCATGTAATGTAAAAAGAAGTTCAAATAATGAGGATAAAAGAAATATGCATATCTAAGGATATGGCAAGGGCTAGTCACACCAACATTCATAATTTAGTAATAACTTGCACAATTCATAAAAATGGAAACAAAGTGCCCAATTCAGAAGAAATAAAGATAATTAGAGGAGTGTGCATTCTTTCTCTGGAAATTTCCCTGGTTAAGAATCCATGTTATCAGGACATTTTTTGCTGCATAAAGATAACAGAAGCGCATCCTTACCATGGACATAATATTTCTGTCTGGGGGTTGGCAGGGATGGTGCCCAGAGGGTGGTGGAGAAAATTTATCTCACACCCTGGTCTATGACATTCTTCTCACTAGTCCCTCAGTGCTAAGACTGGTGTGGGAGTCCAGTTCCTTATCTGTGATTTACTTGAAATGGCCTTGTGCCGGCAGAGCACCAGGGCAGTTTCCCTGTGATTCAGGCAGATGGGTATAGGATGAGTCCTTGAGCCCCCAGTGGCTTTTGCAGGCTTTTAATTATCTTTCTGCAGTGAGGCAACCAGGTACAGGGCAGGCAAAGGGGCCGGGGGTCTAGGAGGCTGGCAGGCCTCCAGCAAATCTTCATCTTTTGGGCTCTCGGGCATCGTCTAGTGGTCTCTACTGCTGCCACTGTTCCTCCTTCCCTCTTAGGCCTGTGACGCCACCCTTATATGTGCAGTCTCTCTAGGCCTAGGTGTGCCCACTCATGCACGCTCACACCACACTCCAGGTGTCGCCACAAGGCATGCGTGCAGGACCACAGGTGCCCATCATTAAATCTAATGGCGATGGGGCAGAAAATCCTGATGCCTCTTTCATTTACCCTACAGGCCCCCAAATGTGAAACTTCTGGAATGCAAATTTATGATTTATAGTAAGCAATTAGTAAGAACTTTCTCATTTTTCTGAATGTGTTATTCAAACATTCCAGTTTTACTAGGGGATACAGGAAAAGGTGTAGGAATCAGGGCTAAACAGTTTAGGATTTCTTTGCAGCAATGGCACTTCTGCACCTTTCTGATTTCACTAGGGACAGATGACGTGGACTGTCCCCATGCACAGGACCTCGGGCACCTCAGTCTCCTCTGCAGCACTCACAGTTTGCATTACACACACCCTCTTCCAGTTTCTATTATTGAGCCCCACTTGTCAGCAAGGCCATCAACTGAGATGCTCTGGCTCATCAGATAAACAGGAGCATTTTCTAGGGCCCTGATTTACATTGCAGCTGTGGTTAATGCTGTGTGTGTTTACATAAAAATTGATGCATGGATACCTTTTCAGCAGCAGCTGGGAGCTTGCAGTCAGCCAAAACCTCACTAAAGTACTGTAAATCTTTTGAGTCAGCATGAAGGCAAACCAAGAATCTTTTTTTTTTTTCTTCCCGTTAATGCATCTGAATTAAACCATTAAATGGGGAGGAAGGTGAAATGTTGTAAGAGTTTCATACAAATGGAGCAGGGCAGTATTTAGCTCTAGGACATTGCGAGCGGCCTGTCTTACTCTGCCTTTCTTCCCAATGTTTCTCCGTTTTGAATTACAACCTGGGAAAAGATGTCTTGGCCAGTAAAATGGGAACAAATGGATGTTCTAGAGAAGAGAGTCACAAATCTCTTCAGGTTGATAATAAATAAGGAGAGCTTAGCTGCTGTAATGCTGGATTCACAAAAGCCTTCTGGTTTTACTGAACTGAATCTGATGACATTAAGTGCAGGAACTTAAGTGACTGCATCATGCGTTCCATGTTTATCACACGTATTCATTGAAAGCACCCCTTTCGTGATTTTTCTGAGTCTTTATGGGCCTGACACTGGTTAAGTATTGGAAATTAAAAAACATAATAACATTCTTGCTCCTTACCTCCTGAAAGGAAGTGAGCAGCACTTGGTAAGTAAAGAAATCATAATATAGCAGATCACAAATGCGTATTTATAAAGTCCTCAAAGACTTGAACTAGCAGATAAGTGGCAACTCTCCAGAAGGTCACTTGGTGCCTCTGTTTCTCTCTCCTTACTATTCTTTTTTTTTAAAAAAAACAAACATTTATGCATGCAAGATCTGGGGTGTAGGCCAGAGGTGTGTGGTGGTGAGAAGATTCACCAGAGATAGAGTGGGGAGCAGAACAGGCAGATCTTCTGAAATGCACTGCTGAGGGGAGCAGCAGGCGAGGCAGGAGAGGTCTGCTGCACCATGTGGGAATCTCCCTGGCCAGGGATCGAACTTGTGCTGCAGTGGCTGAGGACAGCTTCACAGTGCCGAAACTTAAACTGCTGTGCCCCCAGGAATGACCCCTCCTTAATACTCTGTTGGACGTGCCTTATGAAGTTTCCTCATGTGGCACTTCACCCCTGAATCAGGATTCATAAATCTCTCTTTGCTTTGAAGACTTTTGGTTTTATTTGATACTTTCCTTTCTATAAAATGGCGACATTGAATTTTTCTTTCGAAGTCAAAGACTTGGGAGGATTTTGTCTCCTCTTTCCTAATGGTCTGTATGTGAGCCTGCGTGGATTGCTTCCATGTGAAATCACGTCTGAAAGGCGCTGTCAGGACTGTGTGTCCCGCGCAAAGGTATGGTATTGTTATTAAGGAAGTGCGTGCTTATGAAATTTCAACTCTTCCCTAGACTAAATATATTAATCCATGTCTCCCTTCTTTGGGGTTTGGTCTCTTGTTCTCATCATAACATTTTATTCCCCTAAAAGTGCAGTTTTTATATCTCCTATTTGACTAAAGAATCAAAAAATGTACAATAAAATAAAGGAAGCCTGTTAGAGTTATCAGTCCCCCCAAAAACAGAAGTCTGCACTATATGAGTCTGGCTTGATTTGAACTGGACTGCTAGAAAACCACAGAGCAAAATCCTATAGTTTGTCCAAGAAATCTTTACCCTTCGTTTTAGGTACTGCTAAATATCTCCAATTTGCAAATACCATATATATATATATATACACATACACACACATTTTAAAAGTATGATATTTGCTGCATTCTTTAAATGTGTATTGATTGCTTTTCAACTGGTTCTAACTTAAAACTCAGGGATTCTGCTCTGCCAAGAGATTAGTCAGACATTCTTATATGCGAATGTAATGTTCTTAGTATTTATCAGTAAAAAGCATGATCCTGAAGAAAAGGCTTGGCGGACACAAGCCTGTGTTACATAAGCCTCTCTCTGTGGCTTGGGGTAGTCTGAGGAGACCTCTTGCACATATGGAAACTTCCCCAGAGTGGATGCTTTTTTTTTTGGGGGGGGGGAGAATTAGTGTTTCAAGAGGGGTCTTCATAAAAAATAGTAAAGGAAAGAAAAGAGAATCCTGGCCTCTGAGAGTTGAAAGGCAAATCAGATAACAATACTTGGAAAAATGACTGCAGGTCCCTAGAGAGAAGGGAGGATGCAAACGAAGGACACAGGACGCGTGCAGCTTGCCTCTTCCTACCGTGTGTGACCTGGTGACAGCCTCATGCCGCCCCTTGTTCCTCGTGGCTGCTCAATGAAAATAGCAATGAGGAAAACATTTTTATTTTTCTTTCACAGAAGCAGATTGGATGAGGTCCATGCAACATGAGGTGTGTGTTTAGCTGTCAGACTGTGTTGAGGAGGAAAAATTTTCCTTCTCCTTCTAGGCTATTTGGCTAGACTAATAAATAAAGTGACATAAGACAGATCAGCAAGAGAAAAGAATTTTACTTATGTTTGTACAGCAGGTGCACAATGACACGAGAGACACAACAATGTTAAGGCAAATGAGGTATATTTGCTTCCCCTGGACCAAGGAGAAGGAGCCAGGGGTTTGGGACTTCAAAAGGTAAGGAAGGCAGTTCATAAGATGATCATAAGAGCAAATGCTTGGTAACAAATGTTTGCTGAGCCATACAGGAAAAATGGGCCACAGAACTTTGAAAACAGACCTTACCAATTTCCCTACTGTCTACTACATTTTCCTTTAAATTTTCTTTTCTTTTCTTTTCTTTTTTTGGTAATTAATTCTGGTAATAGCTCACTTAGTAGAACAGGCTCTCTATCCAACTTACTTTATTAGGTTAAAGGGAATGGTAGGAAAAGATTCCCTGAGTCAAATGGATCCTAATAGTCTTCAACTCAAAGCAGTCCACATGCCATAGAGGCATATTTTGGGGAGACTGGCTCTGAACCCTTTAAACTGCATCATCACTTAGTTGATTCACATAAAACTTCAGGAAAAAGGAGGAGTAATTCATGAAGGTATTCCATTTGTGTTTTCTAGTCCACTGACACCTAGCTGTGTGGACCTTTGCTGATGCTAATCTTTGCAAAATGTCCTCATTGTCTTGCTATAACAAGAATCCCTCAGGGCCTTCATGGCTGGCACCTTCACGGGCCTGTATCCTTGCAACCTGGTACTATAGAGAAAATGGGTGTATTGACTAAAGGTGCAAAAATTTACAGAGACATCCTCTTTTTCATTAAATCTTTCTTTCAGTTTGTTTCATTTGTATTCCTTTTTCCTAACGGCAGAGCACTTGTGAGGAAATGCCTAACTTAGCAGCAAATAGATGCTCATTTATTGAAGCTTCTAACTAGTACAGTTCATTGTAACTGCTTTTCTCTATAGTTGATTTATTAGGCCCAGCATAGCCTCCTCTTTTAGCATGTTTCCCCTGCCTGGTAGAGTTGACTGAGCCTTTCCTGTTGCTCTTATTTCTGACAGTCTTCAAACTATGCCCCACTCAGGAGTGCACTGGGAAATTTATAGCACCGGATATTCAAGGATAACTACTTGGTTTGTAGTGTTTTGTGATTTCCACGGCTTAAATACCTGACCCTGGGTGACTCCAAACTATGGTTGTGATGTTAATGAATGCGGAGTAGGAGAAAGGTCCTAAGCAGATACCAGCAGCCTCCTTTACACCTTTGCTTCCCTACAGCAGTCAGCCAGGAAATGCCCCACGGTCAAAACCCCTACTTTCTGTGTCCTAACTCAGCCTGACATGGGAAGACACTAACTAATCCTTTGTACTTTGCCTTTGTAGTTGTCTACCCTGAAATGCAAACTGCAGCAGAAATTGGGATGCACTTTTTAATGTCTGGAAAAAAATTTCTTAGTGGCAGTTCAGAGTATGACTGATTTAGAATGAGTGAAGAACGCCAATACCTTGAAAGCATATGCAGATTTACTTTTCACTTTATGTATAAATCCTTCATTTTAACTTTTATGTCCTTAACCCACTCTCATCTTTATGTTCTCCATAGTGTGTGTGTGTGTGTGTGTGTGTGTGTGTGTGTGTGAGTTTCCTGATTAGTTTTATTACTTTTCACCCAGTAAACTGTAAGATCTATATTCTCTGCTATATTCCACTGTCTAGCATATAGTAAGAATTGATAGATAGTATTTATTAAATAAATTGAATGTGTATCTTACTTTTACCTGTTTAATAGATATTATTAATTTATGAGTCCATTTTATTTCCACAAGATTAACCCAGGTATATTATCTGACATTTAAGAGCAAAGATAAATAAAATCATTGTGGAATTAATCACTTAGCAAATGTGGTATTCTGAGGAGTAAAATAACTGTAAAATTTTTTTTGTGGGAATTACACTATTTTTAATCAAATTTTTAAAATGTGTGGCAGATGGTAAGATATTTTTCTATAGACATTTAATATTTTGTGGTACATAAAAGTATATTTTATCATTTTTAACTAAAAATGAAGAAATGCAAACCATCTAGCTCTACATTTAATAAGTAAGTTTTTCAATCTTTTGTCTGAATTTCACATTTGGCCCATATTCAGGGAAAGCAAGAACTAAGCTGCTATTGAAAGTTTAAACTCATATGCTTCATGAGGCTTTCTTTTTCATAAAATTTCCAGCTATCAAAGTATCTGCCAGGATTTCTTTATTTAATTTTTACAAGTGAACATCACTGTTGGCACATATTTCACCAAGTGGGGAATTTGTAAGTGTAAAGACAGCCACAGACCTTACAAAGGAACTGCAGTGCTATAACAGATGCCCAGGGGATCATAAAAGTGAAAATCTTCATCTAAACATCCTCCACTGAAACACTTGCCAATAGTCTATAAATACTGGCAAATAAGAAAACTTTATAAACTTTCTTCTTTCTTCTTGCATTGCTCAAAAGAAAAGTGAAGTTTTATTGGAGAAAATGCAGTTGTTTGTTAAGCTTACTTGCTGGGCACCTTTGCCTGTCATCATCTCAACACTCCTTGATACTTGTAATGTAAAATGTCACTATATGTCAATTGAGGAGAATCTGTTTTTCTCTTAAAATTTCACATTGTGTTCAACATTTAATGTGTGGTGAAATCCTGACTCTATGATTAGATATGAAAAATCTTTTCCTTTCAAGAGTTAAAAGCAATGTAAATGAAGTCCCCACCAGAATGCTCTTAAATGATATAATGTCATGATGTTTGAGTATTTTATCACTAATTTCTGTGCTAATACACATGTTCGTCTTCCTGGTAGCCTCTATGATGTATGAAAAATACTTGCATATTTATAAGAATATGTTGGCAAAAATCTACCACTTCTGTAAACTGCAATTTTGAAAAAAAGTGGAGGTGCAAATTCAAGTTCAAATAGCTCTCAATGTCTGAGAATTCTTGGTCAAAAACTGTCCAAAGTCTCCTTTGACCACCAGTTTCACCACAGCCTATAAACCTATAGGGAAAACCGAGTTACTTGTTTTTGTATTAGACTTTATTATTTTTTTATTTTTATTGTTATTTATTTCTTTTACATTTTGTATTCCCCTTGGGTAGCCCACTACCAAATCACCCGTGATCCATCTCCATGGTCCCTTGTATTCCTTTCTATTCCATGTTGTGCCCTTATCCTCCTCCCCCCCCTCCCCCGCTGAGTGTCTCTCTCCTATTTGGTTTCCCTATAGTCCTGTTATAAGTGAAACCATTCGATATTTTTCTTTTTCTTTCTGGCTTATTTCACTGAGTATGATTCCCTCTAATTCCATCCATGTCGCTGCAAATTGTCTGTGTTTATCTTCTTTGAATGCTGGATAGTATTCCATTGTGTATATGTACCACATCTTCTCGATCCAATCATCTATTTTGGGACATCTGGGTTGCTTCCATACCTTTGCTATTGTGAAC